>BHFV01000171.1:858-30687 GCA_003568905.1 Trebouxiophyceae sp. KSI-1
CCCCCCACCCCCACTCCCACCCCCCCCCCCCCCCCTTCCGACGCTGCCGCAGGTGAAGCGCAAGATGACGTGCGCGCAGTTCGTGTCCAACAACCGCGGCATCAACGCGGGCGGCGACTTCCCGCGCGAGTTCCTCGAGGAGCTGTTCCGCAACATCGAGCGCCGCGCGATCCGCATCCCCGCCGCCGGCCCGCCGGACGCGCTGTCGCCGACCAACTCGCTGCCCGAGCCGATGCGGTGCGGCCCCCCCTGCCCGGGGATGAGGGCTGCTGGCGGCCGGCCGGCCTGCCGCTGCACCAGTGGCCTGCCTCCCCTTCTTCCACGCTCGTTCTGACATACCCAGGATGTGTGCCACAGGACGGCGCAGCAGATGTACAAGGGCGAGGACAAGAAGCAGCCCGGCTGCTTCTGCTTCTGAGATGTTGTGCTCTCTGCGCGCCTGCAGCTGCTGTGACTCGAAGAGCCCCCCCTTGACCGCTGCCCCTGCTCGACAGCGAAACGCCGTGAACCGAAACCTCCCTGAACGCGCGTGCATTCCTGGCGCATCCCCGCCCCTGCTGAGTGACTGCACGCCTCGCGTTTTGCGTGCTTTTGGTGTGTGCCGCGTAACACCGTCAGCTCTTCTGCCGCGAGCTGCGCCACGTCCGTAAAAGAGTCTGGTGATGCCTCTAGGCGTTTCTGAGCAGATTGCTCTGGGCATTTGCGAGGGCGCTCGCTGCTGGCTGCCCAGCTGCGGTGTGCCAGGTTGCCAGGCTGCTACTCTGAAAAGATTTGGCAGCAGCTGCAACGGTCTCCACTGCAGAAATCCGCCCTTTTCGGCCTCGCCACCTTGCTGAAAACACACAAACTCACGCGCGCAGATATGGCCATCAGCCTGCAGCTCACCCGGCTGCCGCTCACCGCATCCACGCGGGCGGATGCTTCGCGCGTGACGCGGGTGGGCCGCGTGGCCGCCCGCCCGGCCGTGCCTGCGGGCCTCGCCGCCGGCGGCGTGATTGCCGCGCCGCTGGTGCAGTCGCGCCGCACGCTCGCCAGGTGGGGCGCCCTGCATCTGAGCCATCTGGGGGATGTCTTGCGTGGAGGTAGCCGTTGGAGCAGGATGTGGCGCCTGCGAGGCTGCCAAGAGAATCTTGAGGCCATAATTGGGGCACTAGCCCACCGGGGCTGGCCGCGGCGCGTGCTACAGGCCGCGACCGCCAGCGCTGGTCTCAACGACTAGTCCGCGCTTGCGCGCGCGTGGACCGCCTTGTGCAAGTATCGGTGGCAGTGCTGAATGTTCTCCTGTCCTACTAGCTTTTAAATGGACCTTGTGCCACCTCCTTTTGCACGGGCCGCTCCCGCCATGCCATGCGTTTCCCGCCCCGGGCCGCGCAAGGCCCGGGGATTACAGGGTGCAGCCACGTGAGTGGACAGATCGCTTATGGTGTCGTGTGCCGCTATGGAACAGTCGCCTGGTGGGCCGGCACGAGCGCGACCGATGCTCGCATCAGGTCGGGGGGCTGGCCGGAAGCTGTACCAGTCACGTTGGCAAAAGCTCCACTTGCACCTGCCGCTTGCAGGCGCGAGGTTGCCGCCAAGGCCGTCGTCGCCGCCACGTCTGAGGGCAACTTTGAGTGCGCCTCGCTTCCCTGCAGAGTGGGTCCGCTTGCTATGACGGAGGCAGAACGTTGGCTGACGCCTGGTGTCGGGCGCAGTGAGGGCATCGACGGCCAGGACGACTACAGCCCGCTGCTGGCAGGTGCGTAGCACGCTGAAGCCTTGCCTGCGACTCTGCATGGGGCCGGGACTGACTCGAGCACATAAATGTGTTGCAGCCGTCACGTATGCGGCCGTGTGGTTCGGCAAGTTCAGCGTGGACAAGGTCAAGGTGCTGCACGCGCTGGCGGTGCTGCAGCTGTTTGTGACCGCCGTCAACCTCGTCTCGCGTCACCGCGTCGGCGACAACGTCCGCCCCTTCCCCTTTCCGCCAACAGGCCTCCCATGCTCGCGCCGCAGTGGACTCGCTGCAGCAGGCAGGCCAACACACACGCCTGTGGCCCTGCTGCAGGTCGCCAAGTTTGTCGGCCCCGCCACGCTCGCGGCCGCCATCCTGAACATCCGGCATGTGGCCTACCTGGACGTGGCCACCGCCCTGTTCGGCTACTTCCTGTCCGGCAACCTGGAGACCATCACGGGCGTGCCCTTCTACGGCTTTGTGGCCACGCTGGCCATCGCCCTGTACCTCGGCTACGGCACCCTCTGGTTCGTGGCCGCCTTTGGCATCGCCGCCGCCGGCAAGATCTACGAGTCGACCAAGAACAACTCGCCCGTGCCGCTGGCCGTCGTGCCCGCGCTGCTGGCCACCCGTGCGCTCCCCCGGCCAGCACCCTCGCGGCTGCAAGCCCCTCCTGCAGCCGGCAGGCGGCGCCCTGACACGCGCTGCCCCCTGCCACCGCCGCAGTGTGGGCCGTGTACAAGGAGCAGCACTTCAAGCTGGCGCTCAGCGTCTACCTGGCGCTGACCGTGTGGAGCGGCTTTGGCGCGGTGCTCGGCCTCGTCAACAAGCTCAAGGACAACTAGGCTGCCCGCCTGCGCCGCGAGGCGAGGGGGGGCCTGCCCCGGCGTCGGGGGCAGGCGGCGCGGTCGGGGGAGCGCGCAAGGGGAGACCCGGGGACGAGTGATTTGAGCACGCACTGTTTTGGCGCATGATTTCATGGCGGCGAGCCTAGTCGGAAGCATTTGTGTGAGATACGGGTCTGCCCTGTGCGGGTGCTCGCGACGCGGCGGCTGCGCCCAGCGTTGGGAGCGTGTACAAAAGTGACGGCTGGCCATGCATGTAGAGCTCGACCCTGCAGTGCGCCGAGAGGACAGCAGCAAAAGGGGCCACTGCCGAGTGTCAGAGTGTTTCAAAACCACACAAGTCTGCCTGCTGGCGGGCGCAAGCTGCCAGGGACTTGCTTGGCGCTGCGTTCGCTCGGGCAACGCATTCCTCGCTGAACAACCATGTAACCAGCTTCCAAAGACCACTCAATACCGCGTCCGTCCACTCTGCATGCCTCTAGGCAACAGGCTTCAGCCTCCCTCCTCACTCAGCAGAGCGCGCATCTGCTTGGTCGCCTCTGCTGCCTCCTGGCAGCTGAGCACCGGGCCGAGCGCGTAGCGGACAGCGCGGAGACTGCCGTGCTGCAGCTCTGGCGTCCTTGTCGCAGTTCCGTCTTCCAGCACAATGACCTTGAAGTTCAGGTCGAACGCCGCCCTGCGCCACGCTCTGCTCAGATATAGCCTTTAGCAGTGAGCTGAATGCCTGCTGGCTGGGGCGGCAGACCGTGCAGTCGACTCGACGCACATGTTGGTGATGCAGCCTCCGATGACCACTGTCTCGACGCCCTGTGAGCGCAGGTCAGCTTCCAGGGTGGTGCCCTGGAAGGCACTGTACTTGCACTTATCTATGACGCTGTCTCCTGGCTGCACGTCCAGCTCGGGCATGAGCTGCCAGGCGGCACTGCCCTTCCTGTGCACCGTCCGGCTGGGCGTCAGCTGGCCACTGCCTGGGCCCCTTTCTCCGCTTCTCCCGATTTCGCTCTATTTTAGTGGGGCCGCACTTGATGGAGCTCTCGGCGCCGATAAAGTCCACCAACACGTCGGTGAGGGCATCGGCTTGTGGGTCCGCATGCCCATGGCGGGTAAAAACCACCGGCAGCTTCTGCTCGCGATACGCGGCGCTGAGGCCGTTGAGCGGGCGCAGGATCGAGTGTCCCACATCTCGAAACTCTTCTTGCATGTCGATTATCAGCAGCGCCGGGCGCGCGAGCAGCTTGATCAACGACATCGCCGGCCGTTTCGGAGTCAGGCGTGCAAGCCGACAAAGCTCAAAGCGAAGTGAGAGTGCTTGGCGAATCCCTCCTGATTGCTGAGAAGTAGCAGGGGCCGACCCATTGCTAACGCGAGCAGCCAATAAGCTATTTTCGGGAAGACGGTGGCGGAAGGCGAGCGGCGGCGGCGGAAGGGCGGCCCACTTCTGTAAGCGGTGGCTGCTATATGCTCTACCAAAGCCAAAACCTGCCTGAACAGTGCGTAGCGGCAAACATGCGAGCAAACGAAACGACGCGAACAAGCGAGAGCAAAGATGCCTAGAGAAATCCCCACTCAGACTGCTGCACCGGCATCAGGCGGTCGAGCCGTTCAGCAGCGGCTGCTGCAGCCCCGCGGCGGCAGCGGCCTCCGCCCTGCGCCGCCGTGACTCCCACCGCGTCGGCGGTAGCAGCGCCGAGAGGCGGATGAAGGCCGAGTTGAGGGCCAGCAGCTCCCGGGCCAGCCGGCGCAGCAGAAACTGCGTCGCCTGCCAGCGCACCTACACGACGCGGGGGCCGCCCTCAGCGCGCCTGCGACCGCCCTGTGCCGCGCCGTCCGGCAGCAACGCGCGCGCGCCTGCGAGAGGTAGCGCTGCTTGGCGGCCAGGCTGGTGGGCGAGCCGGGCGCCGGGCTGGCCGCCCGCGAGTCCGCGTCGGCCGCCTCCGCCGCCGCGCGCAGCACCGCGCGGCTGGCCGAGCCCTCAGGCAGCACCTCCCACACGGGCGAGAAGCCCTCCGGCGCCTCGCCGTCGCTGCGCGCTGCGCCCGCGCCGGCCGCCCTCAGCGCCCGCGTGCCTCAGCACACCGAGAGTGCCATCTTGGAGGGCGAGGCGCACCGCCCGGGACCGCAACCGGCTCGGCGGCGGCGGCGGCGGGCGGCGCCAGCCCCGCGTCGGACACGCGCGTGACCAGGCCGCTCGCGTCGCAGATGAACGCCTGGCTGCGCCGCGAGCCGAGCGTGTCGGCCGGCGCCGAGTGCGGCAGCGGCGGCGGCGGCGGGGACGCCGCGTCCGCGGGCGGCTCCCCCTCCTCGAGGGCGCCCTCCCGGCGCGGCGCCGGCTTGCCGCCCGCCGGCGCCCAGCCGGCCCTCAGCAGGATCGTGCTCTCCTGGTTGGCCTTTTGCGACGCCGCCAGCAGCGTCTCCACGCCCTGCCGGCCGCACGTGCGGTTGGGATGCTGCAGGAGCAGCAAGCAGCGGCGGGGGAAGAGGGGGCTGCGGTCACCTCGACAAAGGCGTACAGGTCGCCCGCGTCCAGCCCCTGCTTGTTGGGGAAGCAGGCGGCCAGCTGCTCCAGGTACGCCTGCAGGCGGCCGCCCAGGCCGTGCAGGAAGCTCGCCGCACCGTGGTAGCGCTCGAGCGCGGCCGCGTCCGTCGCCTGCGCCCGGCGGCCGCCGCGCCGCTCGGCACCCGGGCGCCGGCCGGTGCGGGGGCGGGGCTGGGTCGGGGCGGCGCGCGCCTCCGGCAGCGAGGTGTGCAGGCACCACAGCAGGCGGGCGACCTTGCGCGCGGCGCCGACCACCGCGCCCATCTCGCGCTCGGGCAGCGCGGTGCGCCACGGCAGGCAGCGGAAGGCCGGGATGAGGCACCAGCGGCCGCGGCTGGTCAGCACGTACGTCTCGCTCTTGGCCACCGCCGTGAAGTCGGTCACCGCCGACATGCGCGCGTACACCGCGTCCAGCGCCTGGCGGCCGGGCGCCGCGCGAGTGGGGTGAGGCGGCTGCGCCGGCGGCCGAGAGGAGGGGCGTGCGGGACGTCGGCGGCGGTCGCTCTCGCCTGGTCGCAGCACGCGTCGCCGCCGGCGGCCGCGGCGCCGTCCCGCACGGAGGCGTCCCCGAACAGCACGTGCACCGAGTCCTGGTCCGAGTCGGTGCGGCGCAGCGCCGGGCGCGGGCGCGGCGGCCGCAGCGGCGCGAGGCCCTCGTGCGCGGCGGGGCAGCCGGCGGGCGTCTCCCAGGCGGCCGCGTTGAGCGCGGCCAGCGCGGCCAGGCCGGCGGTCAGGTGGTCGGTCGCCTGGTGGCTGGCCGACTTGGGGAAGACGAGCACGGAGAGGACCATGGTGGTGAAGACGCCGAAGATGATGCCGCCGATTCGGGTCACCGCGACCACAAACGCGTCCGAGGTGTGCGGCGCCGCCATCACGACGAGCAAAAAGGTCATGATGAACAGCCGGCCGGAGTAGTCGAGGCGCAGGCGGCTGCCCAGGATGATCGACAGGAAGGCGACGCACGTGGCGGACAGCACGGTGAATCTGCGGGCGGGCGGGTGTGTCCAGCGACCGCAGCGGGGGCGGAGGTGCGGGGAGGGCGGGGGAAGGGCCGCACGTGGGCTGGTCCAGGAACGGCAGCTTGTCGTTGATCAGGTCCAGGCCGTAGCCCAGCACGCCGCCGGTGACGGTGCCCAGCACGCGCTCCAGCGCCACCTCTGTCGTCTTGCCTATGACGGGCGCGTTGCAGACCACCGACCTACGGACAGGAGGAGCAGCGCGCTCCTGCGTCAGTGAGGCAGAATTTTTTTTCCGGCCCTGGCGGGGAGGGGGTGGCGCAAAGGAGAGAGCAGCGGACGTGATGGCCGCCCACTTGGTCCCCATCATCATCTGGCTTCCCCACTTGGACTTCCAGCCTGCGGTGGTAGCAGCCTGCTCAGAGGGTGCTGCAGGCGGGAGGCGTCTGCAACCTTGCCAGGGAGTGCTGCGCGGACCCACCACCCAAGGGACCCAGTAGCGAGAAGCCGGCGGTGGCCGCAATGCACACGCTGATGGCCAGACGGATCGCACGCCGGATGTACTCCGGCACGTTGCGGCGCCTCCGCATGGGAGCAGACTTGTCCGCCTCCATGCACGCGTCTTCCAGGCGCTAAAAATCGGGCTTGCGCTGCGATCAAGCCCGAAACTCTGTCAGCGTGCCGTCGAGAGCACCGTCGACGACAGGCAATGATGGCGCAATCGCATGGGCTAGGTCGGGAGCTCGTGTTCAGGCATTGTGGCGATGACCACGCGCGCTGCAGCCGATCACATCTTTGACCGGCGAGCTTGCATCGCACTGCGGCTGCGCGCAAGCTCGTCGGCTGCGTTTGGCGCCGAGGTCCATGCCGGGGGACGCACCTGCCGCGTGCTTGCTCAGGGCCAAGCCGCCATCATTCTGCCTGCCATGCCCTCCCGTTGCTCGAAGGCGTCTTCGAGATCATTTCTGATCTCGTCTTGCCCGATTAATGGCGCCTCCAAGCTTCATGGGAACCCAAACTCTGTGCTGCCTGCTTACCGCAGGCCGGGCCACGGCTGCCCCGTAGCGGGGGCAGCAGCATGGCCCGGCCTGGACACCGTCTCGCAGCGAGACCACCAGAGCAAGACCAGCGTTCACAGCCCGCAGCGTCGAGGCACTAGGCGGGCGGGACCTGCAGCCTGCAGCCTAAAGTAGCAAGTTCGCAAGAATGTCAAAAAAGGGCCAATCCGCCAAATGAATGCGAAAGATGAACAATGATGGGGGGCCCGGCGGCGGGCACGCCGCCCGCCCGCTGCAGCTCAGGTCGAGGTGGCGGTGCGGTCGTTGTCCGTCCAGACCTGCACGTCGACCACGTAGACGCCGTCGCAGTCGTGGTTGGAGCGCGGGTTGACGACAAAGTCGATGACGTCGCCCTGCCGCACGTTGAGCCGCCACTCGATCTTCTGCCGGTTGGGCGAGCCGTTCGGGTCGGCCTCGTAGCTGCGCTTGAGCAGGATGACCGGCTTGTGCGTGGACGCGGGCGTCAGCCGCACGACAAAGTCGAGCCCGTCGCCGCAGATGGGCCACACCTGCACCGCGGGCGGGGGAGGGGCCGGGCGGTGAGCGCGGGCGGCGGGCGGCCGGGCGGGCGGCGGCGGCAGTGGCCAGGCGCGGGGGGCGCGCCTCGTAGGCGAGCACGAGCAGCGCGGAGCGCGAGTAGAAGAAGGACTCGTAGCGCAGCAGGAAGGGCGTGTTGGGGTAGTTGCCGCAGCAGGCGGGGCCGCTGCCCGCGCAGGGGTGCATGAGCGAGTGGTGCATCTTGGGGTACTCGTGCGCGGACGCGCCGCACGACCAGGCGCCGTCGCGCAGCAGGCCGCTGTCCGAGTCCTTCCACTTGAGCCACTGGATCTGCGGGTGTTGGCGGCGTGCCGCGCGCTCAGCCACGGACTCCAGCCGCTGGCGGAACTGACAGCCGAGGCCGGGCTCTTGCCTGCTTGTCGTACGTGTCGTTGGTCAGGTAGCCGAAGGACCAGCCCTTGTGGCGCTGCTGCGTGGGGAAGTCGTCGATGAGGCTGACGATGGGCTTGAGGTAGGGCGCCAGGTGCAGGTTGCGCAGCAGCTCCTCGCTGTCGGTGTACAGGTTGGAGGCGATGGGGAAGGAGAGCTTGCGGTCGACCGGCACCTTGTCCGGCATGCACGAGTAGCCGTAGGAGGTGAAGTTGGCCAGGCGGAAGGCGACCAGCGGGTGCGTGTGCGTCAGGAAGCCTTGCTGGCTGAGCAGCATGGTCAGCACCCACGAGTAGTAGTGCCTGCGCGGCGCGCGTTCCCTCAGCTCAGGCCGCCTGCCATCCGGGGGGTGCGCAGCCGCGCCGGCCGGGGGGGGGAGGGGGGGGCGCCGCGCCTGAAGACGCGCGCCTCGGCCAGGAAGGCGGAGCAGAAGGTGTCCGCGCCAACCAGCAGCGGCACGTCGTCCATGCAGCGGCTGTCGTCGCCCGCGTACGCCATCCAGGTGGGGCTGGTCGGGAAGGCGACCTTGCCGGACGGGATCTCCGAGCCAAAGGCAAACGCGCCGATGCGCGCGCCGCGCTGCAGTGGGGAGCCCCCCTCAGCACCTCTGGAGGGGCCCACTCACCCTTGCCCAGGGGCAGGGAGCCAGGGCGCGCGCACCAGCTCGTTCAGGTGGTGCACCATCGCCATCTCTCGCAGCAGGTCCGCCTCCTCGCCGACAAACGCGTAGCCAGGCGGCAGCAGCAGCAGCGGCGGCCGCTTGGCGGGGTCGCCCTCCTGATCCTCGCACAGCCCCTCCCACAGCTGCAGCGCGTGGTGCTGCTCCTGCAGGCGCACGACCTGCACCGGCTCCTCCGCGGCCGCCACCGCCTGCTCCGCACGCTGCACCAGCGCCTTGTCCGCCTGCGGGCCGCCGGCGCGGGCTGTCAGCCCCAGGCCAGCCAGAGGCGGGTGGGGTGCCGCTGTCGGGCGGGCGGGGGCGCGCCTTGATGAAGCCCGGCAGCTGCTTGGCAAACTCGGCGTGCCAGTCCAGCCACTGCTCGCGCCCGCTGGTCACGCGCTCGGCCAGGCGCACGCTCTTGATCGAGCCGCGCTGCACCACCTGCGGGCACGGGCGGGCAGGCTGCGTCGGCCTGCGCCGCCCGGGGGGCTTTGCAGGCGGGCTGCCTGGGGGTGGGGGGCGCGCCTCGCTGAGCTTGGCGGACAGCGCGGCCAGCGTCGGCTCCAGCACCACGTTGTCCTTGTACAGCTTGCCGTCAAACATCTCGAGCACGCCGCCCGCGTCAAAGGCGAGGAAGGGGATGCCCTTGACCTGCGGGCGGGCGGGCGGGCGGGCGGCTGGCAGCCTGCGCTTGCGGGGGGGGACTGGACAGGGCGGGCGGGCGCAGGGCCGCGCGCACCGCTGCCTCGGCGACGACGTAGGGCATGTTGTCAATGAGCGAGCAGAGCACGAGCAGCGTCCCCTCCGTGCTCAGGATCTCCAGCGCCTCGTCGCGCTTGACCCCGATCTTGAGGTGCGTCTTGAACGGCCAGTGCGCGGTCTTCTCGCGCAGCCACACGCTGCTGGGCCGCATGTCGATCTTGGCCTCCGTGCCGACGATGAAGACCTGCCCCAGGCCGGCCGGCGGGGAGCGCGTGTCAGCCGCCGCCCCGGCCTGCCGGCCGCAGCAGACGGGAGGGCAGCGGGCGCGCGCCTCAAAGTTGCTGGTCTCGGTCATGTTCAGCTGGTTGATGGCGTCCACGAACAGCTTGATGCCCTTGCGCTCCTCCAGGCGGGAGAAGAAGGCGAGCCGCGTGACCGGCTTCTCCAGCCCCATCAGCTGCACAGGGAGGGGGGCCGCCGGGTGAGCCGTGCAGAGAGGCAGCGCGGCCATCGCCTCGCCGGCGCGCAAGCCGTGGGGCAATCGTGGGCTGGATAGCGGCTCCCTGGACGCCCCTCCTGGGCTGGGGAGGGACACAGCAGGGAGGCGCGCGCACCGCCTCGGTCTTGGGGTCGACCTCGGGGATGATGTTGGGGATGGTGATCGTGCTGTCCGGCAGCCGCCACGCGCGCTGGCGCAGGAAGGCGACCATGTAGTTGGTCGGGCTGATCAGCTGGTCGTTCAGGTCGTTGACCATGCGCTCCTGGTTGTCGATGCGCAGCGAGATGACGTCCATCGGCCGCTGCACCTGCCCCTGGCTGCTCCAAAAGTGGCCGCCGTGCGGCTCGATCG
The DNA here is from genome assembly GCA_003568905.1 of Trebouxiophyceae sp. KSI-1. Lineage (NCBI taxonomy): Eukaryota > Viridiplantae > Chlorophyta > Trebouxiophyceae > Trebouxiophyceae sp. KSI-1. The sequence continues at coordinate 11,108 of BHFV01000171.1, forward strand.
CGAAGCGCAGCCCCGGCTTGATCTGCGCGGGCCCCGGCCGCGCTCAGCGCCCATTCGCGCCGGTCAGCGGCGGCGGCCCTGCGCGGCAGGGGCGGGCGCCCCGCCTGGCGCAGGTAGGCGGCGGTGACGGCGTCGACAAAGACGCCGCCCCACTCGTGGCCGTGCACCACGTCGCAGCGGCTGGGGTCCTCGCGGAACCAGGCCAGCACCGCGTGGCTCAGCTGCTCGTACGGGTACGTCTCGACGATGTCCGGCATGAAGTGGCTCTGCTCCAGGCACTCCCACTTGAGGTTGGGCTTCTCGTTGATGGTGCGCGCGTTCTTGCACAGGCTCGTCTTCTTCGTCACGCCCAGGAAGGTGACCTGCGGCCGGGCGGCGTGCGGGCGGCGTGGGCGCGCAGGTCTCGGCCTCGCGGGCAGCAGGGGAGGAGGGAGGAAAGGTGCGCACGTGCAGCGACTTGCTGCCGGCCAGCAGCGCGGCCAGCAGGTGGTACGCGGTCGCCGTGCCGCCGGCCGACTTGAGGCCCCAAAAGTCGGCCGTCATCACGCACACCTTGAGGGCGTCCGGGTTGCGCGTGTTGTCGGCCGCGTGCCCCGTCTCCGCCGCCTCTTGCGTGTCGCTCGCCACGTTCTTGGCCACGTTCTGCCGACCACCGGGCGGGGGCGCACGTCGCTCGCGCGCCCCTCGCAACACAGCGCAGCGCCCGGCGGCAGGCAGGCTGGGCGAGCGAGCGGCCCACCTGGATGATCGTTTTCTGTGTGATGGCCGTCTTTGTGCGCCGCGTCGCGGCAGGCTTGGCCTCCGCCCCTGCGCCCAGCAGCAGCAGCAGCAGCAGCAGCAGCAGCAGCAGCGGCAGCGCCACCCCCGCCAGCGGTGGGCGGCGGCAGAGCCGCCTGCCTGACCTGCACGCCACACATGTATCTCGCTCAGCTGAGCGCTTGTTGAGTCCTGCAAGCTTCGGACTTGCTGCGTCCACCTCTGGGGGAGCTCGGCGGCGTGCGGCAGCCGAGCGGCCAGTGAGCGGGTGCCAGCGACTGCAACGGCAGCGGCTGGCTGGAGGTTGACATCCCACAAACAATGCCGCGCCGGGAACGCACCGCCGCGAGCCGGCCTCCATCACCGCGGCTGTCGCTCGCGCCTGAGCCTCAGCAGCGCATGCTCCGACACAGTCCCGGTGCGCGACAGCCAGAGCGTCGCCGTGATCCGAGGCAGAGCCGGGTTTTTCTGCGGCGCCGCACGGACAGCAAGCCCCCCGCCCAGCGCTCGCGAAGGCGTCGGCAGGCAAACCGGATGCTAAACGGCCCCCCGGCTACAACGCCCTGGGCCTGCGCGCCAGCAATCCGCAGCTCAGGCGCAAGCCGGTGTCACGAGATCGCCCAGTTCCAAGAAGAGTTTTGCAGCCGGGCGGCCACATTGAGGGGAGACGACTGCGAACAGGCCTAGTGCGGCCATGCCCTCCGGCACCGCGCACCCGCGGCAGCTGGAGCCTGTGATCTCCACCTTGCAGAGCGTGCACCAGCGAACGCGCGCGGGGGCACCTTGCCGGGCGAGCGTGCCCGTCCTCGTCTGGGGCAGCGACCAGGATGCGCGGCCGCCGCGGCGCGACGCTGCGCGGGGGCAAGTTGCGCGGCAGGCTGAGTCGCAGTGCCCGCCTTTGACCAATGCTTCAGCAAGCCCTCTCAGCGCTCGCCTGCAAGAACGTGGCTGATCGCGAAAAAGAACCCCGGCTTTTAACAAGTCATTTCAGTAAGGCAACGTTTCTAAAGACATACGACCATCAGCTGCCGTTGAATATTGGTTGCTGTGCGCACTGCCAGCAGATACGCGCCTTGGTGCAACCAGGTGGAGCAAAGGCGGCACCATCTGAACGAATGCTTCAGCGCCACTCTAAGCGTGGCACCTGGTTTCTATGGATGATGACGGCGCTGCAATACTTTTGAAGAGGAAGCGATGCACCGCGCTCAAGGGGCCGCATTGCAGTGGCTTGTTATCGACGCTCGATAGCGAGCGAAACGTGCAGCAGGGCACCCGAGCGATCTTTTGATTTCGCGCAAATGTGAAGATAATGGAATGATGATCTTGTGGATCCAGAGCGGTCCCCAACTCGCCGCTCGGCGCAGCATTCATGTCCGGGCATGCCTTCTACCGAAAATAGTTTGCGTCTTCAGGATTTCGCAACCTCCCCACATGGTGGGCACTAAGAGGGCGGCCTGCTTGACATCACACTCCAAGTCGCGCAAGCTGGCATGTGTGGTGCCTGCCAGCCTGGAATGAGGGCAGGCTGCACCAAGCCGCCAGCTCCAGGGCTTCCCTCAGGAGAGGAGAGGCCTGAGACACCGGCAGAGGCGGAGCGAGGGGCCTCACCCGATCGTCCGCCAAGGTGCGGCGCCTTGGGTCCCGGCGGCAGACAGGGGAAGAGACGGATCGCGGGCAGGCCGCCGATGGCAGTTTGGGGGCTAGGTAGATGCCTGAGGCATCACTTTCGTATGAGGAGACACTCCCAATTGGGTCGACGTCAGTAGCCGCGGCGTGGCCTTCGCCGGCGGCCCATCCTTGGCATCAGCTTATTGCCGAGGAACGGGCTCGGGGGTGCTGCGGGGCTGTCACGCATTCCCTAGCTCATTTTTGCTTGCAGATCTGCCTTTCCTTGCCGCTCGTGCCAGCAGAGCTGGCTCCGGCATACAGATCGCGTGCTTGGCATCCACCGCTGTAGGTAGTCGTTTCGCGAGTGGCAGAGCTCATGGCCAGTAAATGGGACTCACAGGGTCGATGGATGTTCCAGAGGTTGCCGACTGAAGCGTTTGGGCGGGCAAAATGCTCGTGCTACTGCGGGATCGCCTTGAGGCAGTGCTTCTGCGGGGTGGAGAGGCGATGCTGAGCGAGGGGCGTGCGTGCGTGCAGATGGACCGGGAGAAGCTCATGCGGATGGCCAACTCGGTCCGGACGGGTGGCAAGGGGACAGTCAGGAGGTGAGGCGCTGGGGGCCGTCGCTGCCGCAGTGTTAGCTGTCCATTTCACCTCGCTGGCCGGCAGCGGCAGGCAGCCGGCAGCTCAGGTGCCTGATGATGACATGCCTCAGGCAACACCGCACTGACGCGAGCTTTCGCTTGCGCTGATGCTCAATCAATCATCTTTCGGGGCTGAGGGCACTGCTGGCCGCGTGGCGCGGCCCTGGAGGCTCCGCCTCGCTGCCGCTCACACACACTGCGCCTCTGCAGGAAGAAGAAGGCCGTGCACAAGGCGACCTCAACCGACGACAAGCGGCTACAGAGCACGCTCAAGCGGCTGGGCGTCAACACCATCCCGGGCATCGAGGAGGTCAACCTGTTCCAGAACGACGGCAACGTGGTCCACTTTGTCAACCCCAAGGGTGCGCCGTGCTCGCCCCGCCTGGCAAACCCCCCACCCAGCCCCCGGCCCGGCGCGGACAGGCAGCTGACGCCCTCCTGCGCTGCAGTGCAAGCCTCGATCGCGGCCAACACCTACGTCATCAGCGGGCAGTACTCGGTGCAGAGTGCGCCTCCCTCGCCATCCACCACCCAGGCCATCTGCCGCCGCGAACGTCGCGCTTGAGGCCGGGATGCAGTACTCAGAGACGTGACCGGTTGCAGGCGTAAGCGACCTGATGCCCGGCATCATGCACCAGATCGCGCCCGACCTCCCGCAGATGCACCGGCAGATGCAGAGCCTGCAAGCCGGCAAGAGCGGGGCCGGCGAGGATGACGGTTCGGCCCTTTCAAAGCACCTCTTCCCAGCGCGCGGACAGGTGTCTGCCGCTCGGCCCCTGGCTACTGACGTCACAGTATTGTCTGCTACAGAGGAGGTGCCGGATCTGGTGGAGAATTTCGAGGAGGCCTCCAAGTAGGCATGCCCGAGGACGCCAGGTTGAGGGCGCACGTCACGCTCCGCAAGCCCGCTCCCACCTGCCTGCTGTAGTGGCAGCCGCCTGCCCGTCGCAGCTAGTTTTGGCGGACATCGGTCTGGCGCAAGCCAGTTCATCCTTTTAAGCTGCAGCCAGCCAAGCACAGCACGCAAGCATAGCACCGATCACGGCTCCGTTCCGGGCGCCTGCGCGACTCGACGCACACAGCGGCGGCGGAAATCAACAAAACGCAAGCTCAGAGGACACGGTGCGAGCTGTAAGATGCGAGCAGTAAGGCGAGGCCGGCTGAGGGGCATTAGGAGCCGATAGTGTCGCGCTTCCGAGTATGAGTCACCCATAGTTTGGCGCGCAACCGTCGCTGTTGCTAGATTGCAGAGGCCGGAGCTCGCAGCGACGATAACAGGAGCAAGAGGTTACTGACATTGAGCATTCGAACCGATCAGTCGAAGGACGACGAGTGCTCCGGGGCGGGGGTCACAGCGGGACTACTTGCCAAGGACCGCGAAAGTAGGGAGGTCACCAGAGCGCGCCGCCTGAGCGGAATCACACAAGCCTGAAGGGTTGATCTGCGCCGCTTTCTACCGCCGGACGGTCACGGGGAAGGACGACCCGCACGCCCTGGTAACTCTCCAACGCCGAAACGGTTGCCTTTCTGCTGCCCGACTTTGCACCCGACGCGGCCGTGCTCTTAAAACCGCTGTGATGTTGGTCGACTTAGCACCTGTAGCCCATGTTTGGCCGGCCGCGCGGCTGAGAGGAGCGAGATTTGCTCTCCTCGGCGATGCACGGCCTGCCGGTTGCCAACCGCAGCTGCTGCTGCTCGAAACGAATGGCTGCTCAATAAAGACGCTCTACTATTTGGTGGTTTGCTCGGTGCAGGTTTCGGCTTCTGCCAGCACGAGAAGGCGATGCCCGTCGGCTGACAGCTGCAGCCGATGCGGGCCGCAGAGCGCGAAAAGAACAAGCCTTGCCGGATGCCATGGCTCGCCGTGTTGCCCCTACTGCTGGTGCTCGTAGATGCGCAGCCGCAGACGGACTGGCCACAGGGCCTGCCGGTGGTAGACGGTGAGGACCCTGCCCCTCGCCGGCTTCAAGTGCCGCTGGGAGCTTGGCTGGTTAAGACTGCGGGGCGTGCATCAGCGCCTGCTTGGGGTGCACACCAGCCAACAGCGCTGATGGCCGGTGGATGCCTGCCGCAGGCGCGGCACGCGGTCTGCGGTCGGTGCCGCCGACCTCGCCACACCTCCAGGATTTCTTGACCAAGTGGGGCATTGAGGACATGCCAGAGATGGACAAGGACGACGGACAGAACCGTGACCGCTTCTTCACGGTCAACTTCAAGCAGTCGCCCGAGGAGTTTGCGGCAGCCGAGGCGACGCGCAAGCAGCCGGGACGGCCGGGCAGCGGCGGCAGCAGGCATCGCCGTGCGCAGCCGGGCGAGCCTGGAGGAGAGGAAACGAGCACCCAGACACGCACCCAGAAGCAGGCAGAGGAGGCTGCGGACACGGAAGCGGTGGAGATGCCAAAGCCGAGGGTGCGGCAGCGGCTCAAGGCACGCGCCAGGCAGGCCAAGGAGGCAGACGGCGCGGGAGGCAAGGCGGCCGAGGAGCAGGCGGCCGAGTCGCAGCCGCATGCCCGGCGGACGCCACCGGCCAGCCCTGAGCCGGAGGCGGAGGCTGCCGCGCCGCGCGAGTCAAACGACCTGTGGACGGCTGCTGACCGGCCGGCGGTCGGCCAAGAGGAGAAGGATGCGGCCACGCAAGCAGCCGCCAAGAAGGCGGTCAGCGCCAGCGTGAAGCCGCGCATGGCCGGCGCCGCCAAGGCGCGCCATGCGCTGCCCCCACGTGCGTGCGCTCAGCCCCCCCTGCGACAGGCTCCATGAGCACAAGGCCCGGGAGGCGCGCAGAAGCGGCGGGGCGCAAAGCCGCGCGGCGGCGGCAGCACCGGAGGCCGGCCGGCCGGCGACGCGCTGGAAGGGTGCAAGGTGTACGTGCTCGACCTGGCGCCGCTGGCCGAGCGCGAGGGTGCGCGCCGCCCGTCCCCCTCCGGAGCCCAAGCCCCTGCCGCCGCCGCCGCCAGCAGGGCAGCCTGGGCCGCTGACCCGCGCCCGGCGCCGCTCGCAGGCCTGCCCGCCTGTGACCTGTCCAGGCTGGCCGCGCAGCCGCTGTCGCAGCGCCTGCTGCCAGACCCGCGCACGGCCGACCCGGCGGCGGCCGAGGAGCTCGACAAGCCGCCCGAGACGCTCGCCTGGCAGTACCCGTACACCGCCTGGCCGCACAACTACTCGCAGCACGCGGCGCCCTGGTGAGCGGGCCGGCTCCGGGGGAGGGGCCAGCCTCCCGGGGCGCCGGCGCAGCGCGTCTGCGCTCGCCTGCCGGGAATGGCCTGAGCCGAGGCGGCGCCGGCCGCGCGCAGGTTCGTCAGGCAGGAGGTGGCGCGGCGCGGGCTGGAGACGGCCGACATCGCCGAGGCGGACGTGGTGCTGGTGGACGACTACTGCTACTTCTCGTGGGCGATCGCGGACCTGCGCGCGCGCGGCCACTGGCACGCGGCCCCCGCCTGCCTCGCGCGCGGCACGCCCGCCTGAGACAGCGGCTGAGGCCGAGTGGGGGGGGCGTCCGCAGGTGGCTGGACATGCACAAGCACTACCAGTCGGACTTCAAGGTCGGCGCGCACCTGTTGGACCTGTACCACGCGATGGTGCACGAGGACAGCTTCATCCGCAAGCAGGCAGGCCCCCCCAGCCCTCCGCCGCTGCCCGCCGTGTCGCCCAGCCGCCCGGGCCGGGGCCGAGGCCCGCCCGCCGGACCGCAGGGCCGCAACTTCCTGTTTGTCGCGCCGCTGACGAGCTACGATTTCGGGGACTGGAAGGCGCTGGACGACTACACGGCCATGAGCTGCGAGCACTTTTCCAACTCGATGCACGTCGTGTTCGACCAGGTGCCCGCCCCCCGCCGGGGCCCCAGCGAGGGCGGCGCCCGCCCGCCGAGCTCGCCTGCCGAGCGGCTGCCGGCCGCGACCGCAGGTGCAGCGGTGGCGGTGCGGCCGCTACAGGCCCGGCCGCACGCTCGTCGCGCCGCTGAGCGTGGCGGACGCGACGGCGGCGCCGCCGCAGGACGCCGAGCGCCCGCTCACGCTGACCTTCCGCGGCAGCTGCACGCCGGACAACGCCAAGGAGCCGGTCTTTGCGGGCAAGCGGCTGCGCGGGCAGCTCGTGCGGCTCTTTGCCGACGCCGGTGCGCCTCCCCCGGCGCAAGCCTGTCCCGCCGGCAGCCTCGCCGCATCCGCCGCCGCCGCCCCGCCGTGCGCATGCCGACGGCAGCGAGCCGCGGGCGCGCAGGCGAGGACGTGTCGGTCAGCTGCACGAACGAGGACAAGACGGGCCTGGGCCCCACGGTGGTCGAGAGCCACGCCGTCCTGACGCACGTCGACTACATGCGCGAGCTGGGGCGCTCCAAGTTTTGCGCGATCATCCCGGGCGAGACGCAAAACACGCCGCGCATCACCGAGGCCTTCCTGGCAGGCGCGGCCTCGCGGCCGCTGCGGGGAAGTGCAAGCGCAGGCGGCTCCGGGCGAACTTGGCCGTCTGAGGCGCGTCCGCCTCGCTGCAGGCTGCGTGCCCGTCTTCATCGGCCCGCCCTGGCACGCGATGCCCTTCCCGGACGCCGTCGACTACCGCGCCGCCGCCATCGCGGTGCACATGAGCGACACGAGCCGCTGGGCCAACTTTGCGACCAAGTGGGCGCTCGAGAAGAACGCGCCGCGCGACTCGAGCCGCACGCATCCGCGCTGGTGGACGCCGCAGGTCCGGCCCCCCCGCCGCGTCCGCCGCGCGGCGCCGCCCGCCGCCCGCCGCCCGCCGCCCAGGGCTGCGGCGAGCAAGCCGCTGCCTGGCGCGTGCCAGGTGAGCATGAAGGACGTGGAGGAGATGCACTCGCTGGGCGACCTGCTCGACTTCCTGCGCGACTACCCGGAGGAGCAGTACCAGGCCAAGAAGGCGGCCGTCTACAAGGCCCGCCCGCTCTTCCAGTGGGCCGCGCAGGGCGGCGAGCCGGCGCGCGCCGCCGAGCACACGCTCCGCACCGCCTGCGAGTGCGCCCCCTCCCCGCCACCAGCAAAGCACCGCACAGCGTGCAGGGGCGGCTGGCGGCGAGCAGCGCCGCGCCTGCAGGTGGGGCGCCGAGGAGAGGAAGGTCGTGCACGTCGACATCTGATGCGGGGGAGCAAGGCGCTGTACAGTCCCGTCTAGTCGCCCAGCCGGGGCTGCGTAACTGTCCACAGCAGCCGACACAATATCTACGTCCGCGTTGGACAGCAGCAACGACAACGCTCCCCGCCCCCAGCTTTTCGACATGCTCTCCACCAGGAATCCGTGCATGCGCCCTGTCAAAAAATGACCGGCCCAGCCGTGACGCTGCCTGAGGCGCGACTGCGCTCGAGCATCCGCGGGAAGATGTGACGCTGTCAGTCGCTTTCTTGCCCCCCCCTTGAAATCCCTGTGCCTTGGCCGGGCGGGCTGTGTGGTTTCAGGCCCCGCGGCTAGCCCCGTGCTCGACCTTTGCTTTGCGGGTGGTGCCGCTCTTGCGCTTGCAGCTCATTGAAGTCCGCCTTTCCCCTCCCTTCCAGCCCCAGCACGGCACATGGCCGAGCAGGCGCTGATGTCATGGTGACTGTGTGAGTTCGTGCTGTGGGTGTGTGAGTTTGTGCTGTGGGTGTGCGTTTCGCGACGGCTAACGACAGGGAGTTAGCTAACGCCAAATGAACTCTAGTCATGCTGCCGCTGCCAGCTGCAGGTCGGCAGCTGTGGTAAATGTGTTCCGTCCGCAGAGTTGAGTTCCAATCACCCTAGGTTGCAGAGCACGCTGCACGCGCAGGCAGTCAGCGAAAACCAGGCCAAACGCAACAGGCAGGGGCCCGCCTAGGTCCGCATCGCGGCGGCCGCCTTGACCATGTTCTCCAGCGACGGCAGCACCTGGGCCCACTCGCGCGTCTTGAGGCCGCAGTCGGGGCTGCGCGCCGGCACACGGCCACCGCTCAGCACGCAGTGTTCAGTGGGGCCGGCAGGCAGGGCCAGGGGGGCGCGGCGCGCACTTGACCCAGATGCGGTCCAGGTGGCCGGCCAGGATCTTGCTGTCCAGGAAGGAGCGGATCTTGCCCTTCATGAAGTCGACGCTGCAATTGCAGGCGCGAGCGGCGCGGTCAGTGCCTGCCTGCCAGCCTGCCTCCGGGATTAAGGGGAAGGGGGGGGGGGGGGGACCTGGGCACGACGGGGGAGTGGACGTCGTAGACGCCCGGGCCGATGTCGCGCGAGTAGCCGTAGCGGGCGAGCGCGCGGATCATCTCGTCGCCCGAGCGCGAGTTTTCGATCGTCAGCACGTCCGCCTCCAGGCCGTCGATTGCCTGCGGGTGTGGGCGGGGCAGCCGTCAGCGCTGCTGCTCTGCTGGTCAGGCGGCGGGGCGGGTCGGCGGGGCGGCAGCAGGGCGCGCGCCTCGAGGATGTCGGCAAACTCGGAGTAGCAGAGGTGGGTGACGATCTGCGTCTGCGGCGCCGCGACGGCGGTGGCCAGGCGGAAGGACTTGACCGCCCAGGAGAGGTAGCTCTGCCAGCGCTCCTTCTTGAGCGGCAGGCCCTCGCGCAGCGCCGGCTCGTCCACCTGCGGCCGCCGCCGCCGCAGCGGGGCTCGGGATGGCGCACGGGCGACAGCCTGGCTCTGGCCCTGGGGGGGACAGGGGGCAGGGGCCGGCACCTGGATGACCTTGCAGCCGGCCTGCTCCAGCGCAGCCACCTCCTGGCGCAGCGCGAGCGCCAGCTGGTAGGACTGCGCGCGGCGGCTGATGTCCTTGCGCGGGAAGGACCAGTTGAGGATGGTGACGGGGCCTGCAGGCGAGGCACGCGGCGCTGCCTCAGCGCCTGAGCGCAAGAGACGAGAAGGGGGCGCGGCCGGGCTGGGAAGGGGGCAGCGGGGCGGGCACCGGTGAGCATGCCCTTGACCGGCTTGGGCGTGAGCGACTGCGCAAAGGCAAACTCCTTGACGGTCATGGGCCCCGTGAAGGCGACGTCCGCGTGGATCAGCGGCGGCCGCACGTAGCGCGAGCCGTACGACTGCACCCAGCCGTGCTCGGTGAAGTGGAAGCCGTCCAGCTTGACGCCGAAGAACTCGACCCTGCGGGCAGCATGCCGGCGGCGTGTCAGCAGCCGCCTTGGCAAGAGGGCGGGTGGGGGCCCAGGGACGATGCAGCGCGCTGCCGGCTGCGCATGCTGGGCAGGACACGGATGGACGAGCGAGGGGGCCGCGGGTGCAGCGGCATCGGCCGCCAGGGGTGGGAGCGGTGCCGAGTGAAAAGAGCGCACATGTCGGTGCGCTCGGGCTCGCCGTGCACGAGGACGTCGACGCCGAGCGCCTCCTGCTGGCGGATGGAGAAGGTGATGTACTCGCGGATCTCCTGCTCGTACGCCTCCGCGCTGAGCGCGCCCTTCTTGAACTGCAGCCGCGCGCGGCGGATCTCTGCGCGGCGGCGGCGGGCGGGCGGCCGTCAGTCCCCCCCCTCCCGACTGGCTCGGGCCCCGCAGCCGGGCAGGGCAGGGCGGGGCGTGCCGGGCGTCTGCGGGAAGGAGCCGATGCTGGTGGTCGGGAAGGCGTGCGTCGCGATCTGCTTCGGCCGGCGGCTCTCGAACGGCTCCGGGCGGTCAAAGTCGGAGGCCGGCACGTCGTGCACCAGGTCCTCTGCAGGCAGGAGGGGGGGGGGGGGGGGGGGGGGGGGGGGGGCAGTCAGCCTCCCGCGGCGCCTCGCTCCCGGCCGGGGGCAGGCAGCTGCGGCAGGAGGGGGGCGTGCCGGCGGCGGGCAGGGCGCCGGTCAGCGAGGTCGCGGCCAGGCCGGGGGCGCGCTTGGCGGCGCGCGTGACCTCGCCCAGCTTCTGCGTCGCAAAGGCCAGGCGGCCGGCCAGCTCGCGCGGCAGGCTCGGCTCCAGGGCCACGTCGTACGGCAGGTGCTGCAGCGAGACGGACGGCTGCACCGACACGTGCTTGACGCCCTGCGGCCGAGAGGGGGCGAGGGGGTTGGTCAGGCCTCCGCCCTCGGGGAGAAGGGCCTGCGGGCCCGGTGGAGACGGCGAGGCGCGCGCCTTGGCCAGCAGCGCGGCGACGAGCGCGGCGGGCGTGTCGCCGTCGGACCACACGGAGCGGCCGTCGACGACGCCCGCGCCGAGGCGCTTGTCGGCCGGGAAGCCGTGCGCCTCGACCAGCGCGGCCGTCTGGGAGCCGACCTCCGCGCCGGGCACGCCCAGGAAGTCGAGCGAGATCGCCTGCGCGCGTGCGGCGGCCCCGCGCGGGTCAGAGCCGCAGCGGCAGGGGGACGGGCGCGGGCAGGGCGGGAGGGACGGGGGGACCGCGCCTGCACGGGCAGCGCGACGAGCCAGGGGTAGGCCTCGCCGACGTCGTCGTAGTAGGTGACCAGGTCGAGCGGCAGGCCGGCGGCCGCCAGGCGGCCGTAAGCGGCCTCAAAGTCGGCCCGCAGCGCCGGCGCGGTGTGCGTGGCCAGGATCGGCTCGTGCACCTGCGCCTCGGGCACGCCCAGCGCCTTGAGCTGGCCCAGCAGGTCCGCGTAGGCCGGCAGCAGCGCGGCGACGGCGGCCGAGCGGTCAAAGGCGGCGCCCTCCGCCGGCTTGGCCAGGCCGACCAGCGTGTTGGGGCCTGCGGGCGGCGCAGGGGGACGGCCGCGGTCAGGAACGGGCGGGGGAGGGAGTCGTTGTTTGGTGCAGCGGCGCGGCTCGCAGGCGGAGGACGCACCGATGATGATGGGGATGGCGGACTCCTTGCCGACGGCGGCCTGGCCGCGCTTCACCTGCGGGGCCGGGCGCCGAGTGCGGTCAGCATGCAGCGCTCGATTGAGCAGGGGCGCTGGGGGAGCAGGAGGGAGCGGGCAGGGAGGCGCGCCTTCTCGAGCAGCTGGCTCCAGTCGGGCTTGGGGGTGACGGCGCCGCCCAGCTCGGGCACCATGTAGTGGTAGTTGGTGTCGAAGAACTTGGACATGTCGAGCGCCTCGATGCCCTCCGTGCCGCGCGCCATGGCAAAGTACTGGTCGTAGCCGGACAGGCCCTGCGGGCAGACAAACAAGCACCTGTGAGTGAATGGGCGCGTGGGGCCATTGCTTGGGCAGCGCCACCAGGAGCAAGGAGGGCACCTGGAAGCGCGGCGGCGCCAGGCCGAGGTAGAAGATGAAGTCGAGCACCTGGTCGTACAGTGTGCCATCCAGGCCGATGCGCTCGATGCCTGCAGGCACGGGAGCGTGGGTCAGCAAAGTCGCCGGGTCTGGAGGCGGGGGCTGTCAGCTGGCTGGGGGGAGAGCGCACCAGACTGCTTCTGCAGCGTCCAGGCGGCGTGCTGCACCTCCTCGCTCACCTTGAGCAGGTCGTCCAGCGACGACTGCTTCTTCCAGTAGCTCTCGAGCGCCTTCTTCAGCTCGCGGTTCTTGCCGATGCGCGGGAAGCCTGCGGGGCGGCAGCGAGCGCGCTCAGCGCGCGCGTCGCCCAGCACCGCAGCACGGAGCGACCCCCGGGCGGCGGGCCGGCCGCAGGCCCGGCCGAAGCCAAGGTGTTCGCGCGGGACCCGGCAAGACCGAAGCAAATATTGCAAGCAGCAGGCAGGCGGCGCGGGCGCACCGATCGTGGCGGTCGTCACCGGCGCCATCGCGGGAAGATCTGCGGCGACAGCAAAAACGCGCGCGGTCAGCAAGGGCGGAGAAATGCGATGCTGGGCGGCTTGCATGCATCACTGATGCGTAGAAAACACGCTTCCAGCCCGCAGCGGACTGATCCCGCCTCCCGGGACTGCCGCATCGAAACGGCTACGCGCCATTCACCTGCAGGCCCAGTGCTGCGCGCGAGTGGAGCAGTGCTGCCACAGAAAGAAGCTATAAAGCTTTTCTAATGAGCATACTGAACGCAGGTCAGCGAAAATGGCGCTCGCCCTGGGACGGCATGCGGTTGCGGAAAGCGCACATGAACGAAGAGTGTCAGCGGGCGTCCGGGTGGCTGCAAGTGTGGCTCGGGTACAGCTTGCGACTCAGCCAGGCGTGTTGCTCTGATTTTGATCTGGTGCCGGAAAGTGTGAGGTCTCGGGTCGTGCTGGCTCTGGTCAGCACAGCGGGTTTGATTGGCAGCTCGGTCGCCGTGCTGCGCTTTTGCTGTGCTTTTGGCGCGCTCTGATGCCGTCCAGTCGCTTCAAATGATGTGTGCTGGGCTCGTGCGCTGCCTGCAGAGGCCAGCGAGCCAGGAGCCGGGAGCAACACACCCCCGATGCACATGCGGGCAGTCTTGATCAGGCTATCCGTGCAGCCATAGGTCCAGCACCGCAAGCATATGCCAGTTTAGACAGCAGTGGCGACCATTGCCAGCCCCTCGCCCGCTCTGCGCGGCCTCTCGTCTGGTAGATGGGGCAGCGCGCTCATCAATCGCACGCTGACTTGAGCTGATGGAGCTCCATAGCAGACCTTGCAGTTGTCCTACTTGCTCGACAAGGAAGGGGCTCCGGTTCGACAAGGTGCTTCATGTTTGCTGGTGGCGCAAACGCTGCATCCCGATTCCCTGCGGAGCGGGAGCTGCGCGGCCGGCGCAGCAGAAGCGGGCTAAAAGATCAAGCTGAATATCCTGAAGCCTTGACATCGCATTTATACACAGTCAAATTTCGCCTGCAGGCATGCAAGACATGTGCTTCGCCATTCGGCTGAGACCAGCGGGACAGGGATCGCACAAGCAGGCTTGTTGCTCAGCTTCTGAGTCGCAGTGAGTGCCATGGAGCTTACCATTATGGTGAGATGGTATGATGATACAAGGTCTAGGGCAGCCACTGATATCAGACCACTTGGCTCCAAGGCCGGCCAGATGAGCCACCGACGAACGATGAGCTTGTCAGGAACGCTGCACGAGACCGCGCGGCCTCTCCCCCAGCAGCCGCCGGCGCCCGTCGCTGGCCGGCCGCTAGGAGCCAAGCGACATCGCCACGCCTGCCATCGCGCAGTGATGGCGGCCGCTGGGCCCGAGAAGGCGGTGCATGCAGCCAGCGTGGCGGCTCCCGAGACGGCTGTGCCCACGGCGCGGCCGGACGCGAACGGCCGCTACGGCCGCTTCGGTGGCAAGTATGTGCCTGAGACACTCATCGCCGCGCTCACGGAGCTGGAGGAGGAGTACCGCGTCGCGATCGCGGACCCGCAGTTCCAGGTGCGTCCCACGCCGGCTATCCAGCTGCTTGGGTGTTGCACTCATATTGTTGCTGAAGGCTTGTGCCTGCACCAGGCCGACTTTGCGGCGGCGCTGAAGGACTACGTCGGCCGCGCGTCGCCGCTGTACCACGCTGAGCGCCTGTCCGAGCACTACCGCCAGTGCGGGCCTTCCCACCCAAGTCGCATGTGTTGAGGCGGACCACAGCAGTGTGGCTTGACCTCACTCGCACGCAGGCCTGACGGCCGGCGGCCGGAGATCTACCTGAAGCGCGAGGACCTGAACCACACGGGCGCGCACAAGATCAACAACTCGCTCGGCCAGGCGCTGCTGTGCCTGCGCATGGGCAAGAAGCGGATCATCGCCGAGACGGGCGCGGGGCAGCACGGCGTCGCCACGGTGCGGCCCTGCTCCCACCGGGTCTGTGGCAGTGCCGTGCACCGTGCCCTCGGCTCACAATTGCCCGCTGAGCCCCGCACGTTTATGCAGGCAACAGTGTGCGCCCGCTACGGCCTGCAGTGCATCATCTACATGGGCGCCAAGGTGCGCCTCCCCTGTGCCCATGCGCTGCCAGCCCGTGCCAGCCCGCCCCCGCGCCGCCCCCAGCCTGCCCGCCTGCGCGCCCCGCAGGACATGGAGCGGCAGGCGCTCAACGTGTTCCGCATGCGCCTGCTGGGCGCGGAGGTGCGCGCGGTGGAGAGCGGGACGCGCACGCTCAAGGACGCGTGCTCGGCCGCGATCCGCGACTGGGTGACCAACGTGGAGGACACGCACTACATCCTCGGCTCGGTGGCCGGGCCGCACCCCTTCCCCATGATCGTGCGGCCCCAACCTTCTCGCTGCTCCGCCCGGCTCTGGAGGGGGCCAGTCCCGCTGCCTGCTCGGAAGTGAAGCAGCAGAGGGCTGTTCGAGCGGACGAGGGAGGCTCGCTGACTCGCACGGCGAAGGCTCGACCCGGGCAGCCGCCTGCATGCCCCAGCAGCTCGGCCCCGGAGCGACCGCACCGCCCGCCCGCCGCCGCGCAGGTGCGCGAGTTCCAGGCGGTCATCGGGCGCGAGACGCGGCAGCAGTGCCTCGAGAAGTGGGGCGGCAAGCCGGATGTGCTGGTCGCCTGCGTCGGCGGCGGCAGCAACGCCATCGGCGCGACCCCGCCCAGGAGCCGGGCGCACTGCACCGCCCCGCATCCGTTTGCCTGCTGCCCTGCCAGAGGAACAGCCTGGGAGGAGCACCCCACGCCAGGGCCCCCCCTGCAGCAGCCATCAAACCCGCCCCCCCGCGCAGGCCTCTTCCACGAGTTTGTGGACGACCCGGAGGTGCGGCTGGTCGGCGTGGAGGCGGCCGGCGAGGGCGTGGACACGGCCAAGCACGCGGCCACGCTGACGCGCGGCAGCCCGGGCGTGCTGCACGGCGCCTTCTCCTACCTGCTGCAGGACGAGGACGGCCAGGTCACCGACCCGCACTCCATCTCGGCCGGGTGCGCGCCCACCTGGCCCCTCTGCCCGCAGACAGCCCCTGGCCGTGCCCCTGCCCAGGAAGGCACCGCTGCAGCGCTCGCGACTTGAGTGCGCCTGCATCAGTGCCGCTCAAGCCAGGCCTCCTGCGGTCAAAAGGCTGCCGGCTGGCAAGTCTGCCTGCACGCCTGCGCCTGAGCGCGCCTCGCCTGGCCAGGCTGGACTACCCCGGCATCGGCCCCGAGCACTCGGCGCTCAAGGACTGGGGCCGCGCCGAGTACCACGCGGCCACCGACGCCGAGGCGCTGGAGGCCTTCCAGCGCGTGTCCCGCCTGGAGGGCATCATCCCCGCGCTGGAGACGAGCCACGCGTTCGCGCACCTCGAGGCGCGCCTCCGTCCCTCCCGGCAGGCGGCGCATGCTGGCATGCATGAGCTGCTCCTGCGCGGCTCCCACTGCGGGCCCCGGGCGACCTGCGGTCTGACGCATGCGGCCCGCCCCCTGCTGTGCAGAAGCTGTGCCCGAGCCTGCCCGACGGCGCGCGCGTGGTCGTCAACCTGTCTGGCCGCGGAGACAAGGACGTGAACACCGCCGCGCAGCACCTCAGCTCCATGCTCGGCTGAGCGCTGGGGCAGGCTGCTGCTGCCCACCCGGCCACGCAGGCTCACTGCTTCCTGCTGCCGTTGGCTAGCAGCGCGGCGCTGCCTCGCTGCCCTGCGGCTGCCTGTGTTGCTGCGCCGGGCTCGCTCCGGCTCGAGCTGTTGCGGCGTGACTGCGCCTGATTTTTGCTCCTGTTCTCTCCCTTCCGCATGCCTATCAGACGCAGGCAGGCCATGTAACAGCTTCCTAACAACTATATACAAGGCAGACCATCCTGCGGGCGCTCTGGCAGGGGCCGGGGCCTCCTGTCCGGCAGGCGCGGCCGGGCTCAGGTCCCCTGCGGCTGTGGGATGGTGATCACGATTTTGCCCGGTGGGTGGCCGCCCTCGAACGCGCGGTGCGCCTCGCTGCGGCCGCAGGCAGCGCCTCAGTGCCCCCGGCAGCAGGTCAGCATGCTGAGCAGCTCCCCCGCCACAGGGCAGCTTCTGGTTCTGTTGGGCAGGAGCGAGGGGCACCTGGCCTGCTCCAGCGGGAAGGTGCGAGCCACGTGCAGGCGCAGGCTGCCGGCAGCCATCAGCTCCGCGACCTGCGCCATCTGGCGGCCGGACGGCTGCACGAAGACCCAGCCGTATGAGGAGCCGTGCAGCAGCGCGCTCGCCTTGCTGCGCCCGCCGGCCGGGCAGTCAGTCAGGCCGAAGGAGTCAGCAGCCGGAGCCCGCAGCGCGAGCAGCTCTGCACAGCTGCCAAGCGCGCATGCAGCAGCTGCCTGTCCGCCCTTGCAGCGTCCTCTGCTACTGTGCAGGCGGGCGCACCCGGCGGCGGCGGCGAGCGCCTCCAGCTGGAAGTTGAGCAGGAAGGGGGTGCGCGGAAGCCAGGCGCCGGTCAGCACGTGCGCGTAGTGCCCGCCCGGCCGCAGCAGGCGCCGGCCGCGGGTCCAGTAGCTGCCTGCGCCCGGGCAGCGGCTGGCACCAGGAGGCACCAGGAGGCGGCAGGGGGCCACAGACACTAAGCATTGAAAGCGCTTGCTCTGCACGTGCTTCTCAACCGACAGGAGGAAGAGCAGAGCCCCCGAGGGGCGGCGGGGCAGAGACGCTCCGCCGATGCTGTCGACGATCGCGTGGAAGCTGCCGGCCGGGAAGCGCTCCTCAAACCGCTCCGTCCGGTAGTCCACCACCTCGTCGGCGCCCAGGCCCTGGCGGGGCGGGCGCGCACCTCAGGCCTGCGACACGGCGTGCCCGAGCAGCCGACAGGCCAAGCTGGCGGCGGGCGCGAGGCGCGCCCTGCAAAAGTCTGCGTTCGCGGCGGAGCAGGTGACCGCCACCCAGCAGCCGCGCTGCTTGGCCAGCTGGACGGCGACGTGGCCCAGGCCGCCCGCGCCCGCGTGCACCAGCACCCGCTGGCCGGGCTGCAGCCGGGCCGGCTCCAGGCACTGCAGGCGGCCGCGGCCGGCTGTGAGGAGCACGGCTTGGCAGAGCCCTGGACACGGGGCAAGCGGCCTGGCTGCCGTGGCGGGGGCAGGCGGCAGGCGGCGCAGCGCGCCTGCCAGGCCGTGAGGGAGACCAGCGGCGCCGCGGCGGCCGCCTCGGTGGCAACGCCCGGCGGTACGCGCGCCAGCCAGGCCTCCTTCACGCTGATGAACTGGGCGTAGGTGCCTGGCAGCGCAGCGAGCAGGAGGTTCAGACGCAAGGCTGCTGAGGATGGCAGTCTGCCGTGGGGCCTCCTGAGCAGAAGAGGCCCTTGCCAGCTCGCTTGAAGGGTGCCATGGTATCCGCCATGCCAAACACCCGCTCCCCAGGCTGAAACTGCGGGCGCATGGCGCGGACTGAGCGGCTGTCAGGCGGCGCGTTTGCCCGACTGCTGAGCGGCCGGGAGCTGCAGAGGCGGCACCCGGGAGCCTGTCGGGTCCGTCTCCTCCACAATGCCTGCTATGTCTGCACCCGGAATCCTGCGACGGCCTGCCCCTGTCAGCCCTGGTCGCTCACAAAACACAAGTGCTTGAAAAATGCAGGGGAGACGCACTTGGGCAGGGTGTACAGCAGCGGCGGCACAAACTTGCCACTCCGCACCTTGCAACAGACTGGGTTGACTGCGGTGGCCTGCAGGCGAACGAGCACCTCGCCCGGCCGCCGCCGGGGCCGCTCCTTGACCTGCAACCGCAGCACCTCCGGCCCGCCAAAGCTGTCGAAGGCGGCCGCCAGCATCTTGCCCGGCCCGGGGTCCAGGGCCATGTCTGTAACAGCCTTCTCAGACTAGTGAATGGCCTCTGCCTGCAATGCAGTGTGAAAGCGTTCAGAACCGCATTCGATGTTGAAATTTCACAACAGATGCCTCAGTGCTAAAGTCGCCTGTCAAGGCTTCGGAGCTTCACCAAGGCCTGAGACTGCACGCAGGCCCAACAGTCACACATCACACATCTCGCCGTATCTTGTTCTTGTTGCAGAGGATGAGGAAGACTGTTGTTGTTGACATGCGAAGGCGCGCCTGCGCAGGGGCTGATGAAATCGGGAATGAATACGAAAGTTACACAAGTCCAATCGCTTGAGTGTGCAGCGGACAGAACTGAGCTGATCTCGTCCTACACGGCGCGACCCGCGACCTGCGACGTTGCGCTCCTCAATCGAATGGGTCAGTTTTGAGCAGTCAGCGCAAGCAGCTGCTGCATACTCAATTCAGATCATCAACACCCACCAGACGACGCGGCTGCACTCGCACGCTACCATCGCATCAAAAAACCGAGCGTCGCAGAGCGGTGCGCGCCGAGGCGGTGCCTCTGGCGCGACATAGGCCGATGAGCCTAGCGCCTGGAAACGAGTGCCCAGCGCGCCCGGCCCCCAGCGGCGGAAGGCCGGGCATGCGGGCGCTGCTGTGCCGTGGAGTCCTGGGACGGCAGGCTGCCGGCCTGGCCAGCGCGGCGGCGGGGCAGCAGGGCGGCCTCCGCCCGGCGCAGCTCAGCTCGTGCCGCACAGGTGCCTGCCCCGGCTGGCGATGCAGAACTGCAAGTGCACATGTGTTAGCGCTAAGCACCACAGCAAAGCTGAGCACACGTGTGACTGACGGTCCTGGTGCACCCTGCAGAGGCGCACGCCTATGCCAGCAGCAGTGGCCGGAGCCGCGCAGTCGCATGCTGTGCGGCGCCGCCAGGTGTGCGCAACGCCCCTGCCCTCTGCCCCACTGCACCCAGCAGTGCCGCCAAACGGGCCACACCTGACACCTGCTGGTGCCGTGACCATCCAGAGGTTGAGGCCCAGCCGGCTGCGGCGGCGGCGGCGGTGCCCCCGCGTCTGAGCGGCGCCGAGATCCGCGAGCGCTTCCTGGCCTTTTACGAGCGGGAGGGCCACGCTCGGCTGCCGTCCGCCAGCCTGGTGCCTCAGGACCCGACGGTCATGCTGACGATCGCGGGCATGCTGCAGTTCAAGCCCATCTTCCTGGGC
>BHFV01000172.1:7823-35383 GCA_003568905.1 Trebouxiophyceae sp. KSI-1
GGGGGGGGGGGGGGGGGCAGCGAAAGCCGTCAACTGACGCTTCCCTGCCTGCGCAGGTGCTCTCTACAGGGTGGGCGCTCCCGACGCCAGCGCGGACGGCTTTCTGTTAATGCGACCATCGTTGCCAGCAATGGATGGCACTCCTCAGGCTGCAGCCTCGGCAAGAAGCACAGCCTAGAGGAGAATGAAGGAGAGATGGAAAAGAAGCGCGGAAAGGAGATGGTCTCTGCTGACCTGGGCGGCAGAGATTCGTCTCCAGCCCGCAGCCTTTGCAGCTGCCTGCTGGCGACAGAACGGTGTGTGGTGACAGAACGGTGTGTGGCCCAAGTGCCGCGCACCCGTCCGCGCGTGCCCATTGTTCTCTGTGCCTGCTCCATTTTGTTACTTGATCAACTCCTGTCTGAGTGAAGTGCTTCCAAGAGGCATGCGACCCGCAACCGCGAGAGCACTGCTATGATGTGCTAGCACAAATGGATTCAGTGGCGCCTTGGCACTGCGCCTGTGAGAGCCCTGCAGAGACACATCAGACTGGTAGCAGACTGTCCGGTCGGGCGCCATGCCAGGCTTGCTCTGCAGCTGAGAGAGAGCAACGCAAGCTGTGAGGCTCTCGTCCTGCCTGCAGCCATGCGCCGGGCGTGTGGCAGCTACCTGACAAGCATGCACGGCGCCACCAGCAGACCCGAGCCTGACAAGCACCGTCCAGCAAAGTGACCAAAACTTTCAGCGCCCTCTAACGATGCCTCGTTATCTGCCGTGCTGTGCAAGAATCGAGCATGCAGTCGAATCTAAGAGTGTGTCAGCTGATGCCACCATGATGCTACCTCTATTCTCTCACAGGCGCTTGCCGGCTGCGTCCAAGGCAGAGCTATCATTTTATTGCACCTACCGCAGTCAGCTACGGCATTTGAATGCTGGCGTCAAGCAAAAACGGCGCTACCTTCATTGTCATGCTGCGGGACCTACATATAGTTTTGACAGCCATTATACAAGAGCAGGGACTACTATGGCAGAACTGAACTGCGTGAGTTCCGTTTATTCGGCTGCAAAGCGCGCAGCAAACGACTGCGGCTGGCGGCAGGAGCAAAACAGCTGGAAGGGAAAAAGCGCAGCGCGCAGCCTGCTGCAGCGACTGGCAAACGAAATGCGAGCAGGAGGCGGCCGGCCTAATCGAGGCCAGAGTCTTCCCGCAGCAGGCTCCACAATCCTGCAGCCGCGGCAAGCGATCGTCAGCCTTGTGTTCAATTGTCAGATTTATGGCGCGAGGGCTGCTCGAGGACGCACGTCCGAGCGCGAGCTGGCCCCAGCTCGGCGAGCAGGTGTGGGTGCAGTCGCAGGGGATGACGTCGCACGCTCCGCCGCCAATTTTGGTGATGTATTTGTGGTACTGCGGCAGCATCAGCGTCGAGTTGTAGAGCGGCAGAACTTTCATGCCCACGCGCGAGAGCGCATGCCGCACGGCAACGTTGCGTTCGCCGCCTGCGGTCAATGGCAGCGCGCCTTTCAACGGCGGGCGGCGACGGCGGGCGGCGGCGCGGGGGAAGCGCGAGCACGAAAAGGGGCACACCTGCCAGCAGCACATGTAGCTCGGGGTCCTGATGCACGGGGTGTCCGTCGTCGATCTGAGGCCGCAACGCACCGTCGGCCTGCAGCTCCAGGTCGACGCCCAGGACCTTGCCCGGCCGGTGGCAGCGCTGCTCCTTAATCGGGACGCTCGTGTCCAGCGAGCCTGCATCGCGCGGCAAGAGACGTGGGCGCGAGAGGCGCGTCTTGCGGCAGCATGCGCGGTCGGTCGCGGTCCGCGATCGGGAAGCGCTAGAATCGTCGCGCGCGCACCCGTCTTCGTTTCGTAGTGCTGCGGCGTCGTCTCCTTCCAGTACATGTGCTTGGGCAGGCGGTCGCGGTGCGCGTCCAGCGACTCGGCCACCGTCTCGACGTCCTGCTTCAGCTCGGCCATGTCCATGTAGTGCATGCCCTGCAGTAGCCCAGCGCTGTTTCACGCTGCTGCTCTAGTGCTCTAGGTTGTGCGGCTCCGAAGCCCATATGCGTGGTGAGCCTCCTCCTCCCTCTCCAGGCAGGCAGGCAGCGTACCACATTCAGCAGCACCACGTCGCGGTCGCTGCCCAGCGTCGGCAGCAGGCGTAGCAGGCGCGAGAGGCGGTTGGCCTTGTCCGCATTCAGGTAGCAGACGCGCGTCTCGCCTTCAAACAGCTTGCACCAGTAGGCCACCTGCAGGCCGGGCGTCCCTCAGTTCTCACTACGTGCCTCACGGGCAAACATCATTGCCGCCCAGCAGCAGTGAGAAGCAAGCCAGGCACGTGTAGCTCCAGCAGAGCTGCCTCAGGCCATTGCGGAGGCTTGAGCCACTAGCAGGCGAGTCACTGGTAAGAAGCAGCGAATGAAGCTGCTGGCAGACAGCTCTCGCCGGGGGGGGGGGGGGGGGGCGGCGGCAAACGCACCCTCTTGTTCTCGACTTCATCCTCGATTTCCGCCATGATCGCCTGCGAGTGGCTGACCGGCAGCGGCCCGCGGTTGTCAGCGGTCGGCGCGTCCGGCAGCATGTACTCCAGCATGAAGCAGGAGATGACGTAAGCGATGTCCTGCGATGAGTCATATGACTTTCAGAACCCTTTCAGAGCCCCGCATTCAGTCGTATGAGTTTCTGTGCTCTGGAAGCCATCTGCGTTGCGTAGTTTTGAGCTGTCAGGCCCCTACCGATTCCTGCAGCGCTACTGCTGTTGCTCAAAGGGGAACAGCGATCAAGTGAGCAAAGGCGGGGAGTGAATTTTTTTGGAGGCAGTGGGCGGCAGTTGCTTTGCCGGCGCAGCTCCGCTCTGAGGCGAGGGCATGTGAGAGCGGTGCTATAGCTGCCACATGGCCGGGGTTCTCCCACCACCAATGGCCAGCAGTGGGCATGCACTTGGAAAACAGGTGGCAGCTATGGGCAGCGGATCACTGGGAGGAAAGGGGAGGGGGGGGACCTGCGACATGGAGTCGCCTGCGACCCACACGTTGCGCCCCTTTATCAGCGGGAACAGGTCGCACGGCTGCAGCAGCAGCGCGTCGGCCGCCCACTGCGCGCCGCTGCCAGCACGCTCGCGCAGCCAGGCGGACAGCTCCTTGCGCATGCCGTCCGGGCAGGTGGGCTCCATGCGCCACCTACATGCCCCGCCGGCATCAGTCGGTGCTGCATTACAGCCATGAAAGCACGTCGCCGCACTTGCCGCTCGCACTGCCTGCATGTCAGACCGGACTCGCCGAAGCAGAGAGAGCCCTGGCTGCTGACTTGCCCAGGCGTGGTGCTCTGAGGCAGGCGAGGCAGGTGGCTGGTTCGTGCGGGAAAAACGAAAAACCGCACCGGCAAAACTTGCCCCAGTGGGCGTGCGTGCAGCCGGCGGTGTCGCAGTCGTCTGAAGGCCCCCACCATGCGTACGGCTCCTTGCCACCCTGGAGAAGCGCGTCTCTGCTGGCGGCCGCCTCCGCTCGGCACTCTGCGGCA
Source organism: Trebouxiophyceae sp. KSI-1 (assembly GCA_003568905.1). NCBI lineage: Eukaryota > Viridiplantae > Chlorophyta > Trebouxiophyceae > Trebouxiophyceae sp. KSI-1. The sequence continues at coordinate 11,320 of BHFV01000172.1, forward strand.
GCCGGTGGCTGTCAGGCGGCCTGGATTGCGGTTAAGTGAAAGCTGAGGGCCTGGCGTGGCGGCGCGCCTTCGTCCGTCTTGCTGGCGCCAAAGTTCGCGGCCCCCGCTCTGCAGGCGAGCAGCGTGAGGAGGCAGGCCGCCAGCGCTAGGCCTGCAGCCAAGAGGCAGGCGGCATGACATCCTGGTCTCAAACACGGGCTTGCAGCTGGTTAAGCCGTGAGTGCTGTAAGTGATCCCACTCTGTTGTGTGGCCGCTTTGCTTGCGCGAAAGCCTGCTCGATTGGGCCTCGCGGGACTTGCGAGCTCGCATCCGCAGCTCTCGCCCGCGTTTCTCGTGGCAAGCAAGCGGCAGCTGAACAGGTGAGCATGTGCAAAACGGCAGCTGAGCGACTGCTGCGAGTACGGCAGCAAAGTCGTCGAAGCACGAAGGCCCCAATGGCATGCAAGCCTTCGCACGTTCCTGGCGGCCAGTGACGAGCAATATGACGCGGTGTAAGGCGTCACCTCGCGGGCCCAGCGCTCGCCCCATCTTGCCGCGCCTTCCGCGGCGGCCTCCGCTGCGCGCCGGCGCTGGCGCTGCTTCCGCAGGCCGATTTCTACCAGCAAGAGGCCCGCTCGCCGCGCCCCACTAGTCGGCCAGGTAGATGTCCCTTCGCTGCTGGGCAAGGTGGGCCGTCAGCGGCCTGCGATCCGCTCCACCGGTCGCAGATGGCGCGAGGGCCGGCCCTCCCCGCCCCGTATGCGTACGAACGCTGGTGGCAGCGTCGGTGGCGGCCGGCAAAAGTCCCTAGATCAAGCTGTGAATCCGACAGCAACGAGGAGGAGTCCGAAGTGGGCGCAATGGCCGCCACCTGGCTTTGGAGCAGCTGCTGGCAAGTTGCCTTGCCTAACCTTCTACAGGACGGCGGCTTGCGAGCCACAAGCGCTGCAGGCGACTAACAGCGTCTTCTGGCCGGAAACAAAGAAATGCGGCCGCCCGCGGCAGCCGCTCAGGCCATGGTGGCCTAACAACGAAACCAGCCGTTCCCGCAGCACAGCGAGCGGGTCGCTGCCGCCCAAGGAGCATGCGTCTAGCCTAAAGCCATCCAGGGGGCAGGCAATGCTGGGGCCGGGCCCCGCAACCAGGTGCGCGCTGCTGCAGACGGGGCACAGCAGCTGCTCCCCAGAGCACTCCGTGGCCTCCTGCTGGCAGTGTGTGGCGCAGGCCTCCGAAATGGCGGCCTGCTCGGCCGCCTCGACGGCCGCCAGCTCCTCCTGGCCAGCCTCCTCGAACAGGGCTGCCTCCATCTCAGCCATGAGGGACTCGTACTCGGCCGCGCTCAGCTCGTGAGGATCCCACAGCGCAGGCTCCCATCCCATGTCCTGGTCCCGGCCCAACCCGCAGGGCGCGACCGAGCCAGGCGGACCATACGCCGCGCCGCCCGGCGCCTGGCCGCCAAACGGCATCTGGTTGTGCCGGCTGGCTGCGTCGGCCAGGATGCCGCCCATGCTGGCTGCCAGCTGGCGGGCGTCCTGGCGGCCCCGCAGAGCCCCCAGCAGGCGCCCGCGCTGCTGGTAGACGCGCTCCAGGCACTCCGCCCGCAGCTGCTCCTTCCAGTCCGCGGGGCGCTGCCGGGCGCGCACGCCCAGCCGCTGAGGCCGCGCCATCTTGCTCCAGGGATGGGGCAGGGCTGCTAGGGGGATCCTGGTTGCGTCGGCCGCCTGCTGCAGCCTCTGCCGCATGCTCGGCTGCGGCTGGCTAGACCTGCAGTTTATGGGCGCTGGACGTCAGACCGTTGTGTTGCCCGTCAGGCTGCTACGTTTGCTTGGTTGGATGGAAAGGGCCAGCAGCCGACCTTGAAGCCCTCGGAGCGCAGGCACTGCTTGTGCGCCTCGATTAGCTGCTGGCAGGCCGCGGCGTCGGGGCCGTGCTCTGTCACACACGCGTCGCGCTTGGCCTGCAAGTCCACAGCAGCAAGGTGTCGAGATGCTTTCCGAGTACGCGGCCCCCGGAGCTGATTCGGGCATATGCTGCTGTGCAGGCGACAGTCAGCGGCAGGCTCTCGGCAGAGAAGGCAGGTGCACGTGCCCGAGGTGCCATCACCTCCGCGTTCTCGTAAAGCTCTTGGCTGTCGATACGGAGTCGTGTTGTGATTGACGATTGGTCTGCAGTTCGTGCACTGCATTGGCGCGGAGAAGACGGACCTTGGTGTCCGGGCAGGCGCAGCAAATCTTCTTCGCCTTCTTCTCCGGCTGCGGCTGCTCGTCCGCCTTTGGCGGCGTTGTCCAGGGCCACCAGCCCATGCTCGTCTCTTTGTTCACCGAGCTGCTGTAATCTCCTGCTTCTGCGCGCACTCGACGCGCGTGGAGCGTGGCGCCTTTTATTAGGTTGGGAGGTTGGCAGCCGCGAAATGGGGGACCAGCAGGACAGAACTTGACATATAACGAAGCCTGCGCATCTACTGCACGTCTCACACAGCCTCCCACGCGCGGTCCTGCTCGCGTCGGCCGCATCTGCAACATTGGCAAGACTCTCACAGTCGAGCAATTCCAGCCAACTTCGTTTCGAGGAGGCGGAGGAACGGCGCGCGGAGGCGCCGCTGCCGGCTGAAGGGGCGCCTCCGCGCAGCCAGGCGACGTACTGAGCAGCCAAGATGATTTACACGGCGATTGACAACTTCTACGTGACGGAGGAGCAGCTGGAGGACAGCCCCTCCAGGCGTGAACCGTTCTGGCCTCGTTCTCATCGAGAGTGTAACCGAAAAACTCAGTTTTACCGGCGGCTCTGACATCCAAACTGCATCTTCCTGGCCCTGACGGCTCTGCCTCCCGACGCGAGCAGGCGGGACGGCATCAGTCGCGAGACGGAGACGCAGCTGCGGGCGTACGGCTGCGAACTGATCCAGGAGGGCGGCATCCTGCTGCGCCTGCCACAAGCGGTGCCGGCGACAGGCCAGGTGCTGCTGCACCGCTTCTACTGCAAGGAGAGCATGCTCAAGTTCAACGTCAAGGTACAACCCCCCCCCCCCCCTTGCCCTTTCCTCCCCTAGCTGGTGAAAGGGGCTGCAGTCCTAATTATTCCCGCTTGGGGCTCCGTGAGGGGCCTTGTGTCTTCCTGTACGAGCTGCCAACCAAGCAATCAATCCCAGCGGCTGCAGCCTCTCACGGAGCTGAGGCGCCCTGCTGCCGCGGGGCTGCAGCGCGTGGCCTGGGCCTGCTGCTGGCTGGCCACCAAGCTGGAGGAGACGCCCCGCCGCCTGAGAGACATCCTGGCCGTGTTTGTGCGCATGGACCGGCGGCGGGAGGGCAAGCCGCTGGGGCCCCTCGACTTTTACGGCAAGGCGTGCCTCCATCCGCCATTCCCTACCGATTCCTAGGCAACCCTGCCGCTGTGGACCCCAGCGCCTGCTCATTCCAGGCAACGGTGGGCGCGTGATGTCGAGTGCCAGCTGTGAGGGATCACACCAGCAGCGACAGAGCTGGCTGCCTGGGCAGTGAGGAGGGGAACTTGACAATCCTTTGGGAAAAACTATTCTTCCCCCGGTTTTCCGGGAGAAATGCACACATTTCTGCCGACACAATACAAGACACCCGAGCCGGGAGAAACGGCTGATGCCTCCTTTTTCCAATCGTCCAGGAATGACTTTTACGGGCGGCATCATTCGCGCCGCCAGCTGCCGCACTGCACGACTCTGCGGTGCCTCTGCAGCAGACTGAGCAGATGACTCGCAGCTCACTCGAGCGCCGACTGCGGAGCGCAGGAGTACGCCGTTCGCAAGGCGGAGCTGATCGACGTTGAACGCCACCTGCTGCGCACCTTCGGGTTCGTGCTGCACGTTGACCACCCCCACAAGTTTGTGCTCAACTACCTCAACATACTCGGCCTGGGCACCGAGGGGCTGAAGCAGGAGGCCTGGAACCTGGCCAACGACAGGTCCACTCCCTCTTCCCCTCCCAAGGCACCGAACATCTCTGATGACACGCGCCCGCGCCACAGCGCTTTTGAGTGCCGCAGCCACAGCAGGCGGCTGCAGGCAGCACCCGCTGCTCAGCTCACAGGAGGGCGGCGGGAGTGGGTGCTGCGTGAGAGAGGAGAGCAGCGCTGCTCTGGCGATGTTTCCAGCGGCCTCACAGCCGTCTGCGGCTCGGCATTGCCTCACCAGTGGGTTCAAATTGTTTTTTGCCTCTTTTATCTAGTTCTTTTGCTAGATAAACGAGCCATTTCCCTGCCTCGGCATTGCCTCACCAGTGACAGCGGGAGTGGCTGCTGCTTGGGGGAGGTGACGGCTCTGAGGCACTGCCACTGGTGAGGCAATGCCAAGGCGGGTAACTGGCGCGCTCGTGGCAGTGCCTGCGCTGCGCTGCCTGACCCGCGCCTCCGCCGCCCCCCGCAGCCTGCGCACGCCGCTGTGCGTCCGGTTCAAAGCCGACACGGTGGCCTGCGGCATCATCTTCCTGGCAGCCAGACGCCTCAAGGCACGCCCCCCCGCCTTACGCTTGGGTTGGTCGCTGGCAATCAAAGCAGTTATGGGTTCCGTTGAATGCGCTGCACGAGCTGGATAGCAGGGATGTCATCTGCCTTGATGGGCTGTTTGGATGAGGAGGCAGGTGCAGCGCTTTTGCCAGAGGAAGGGGCGGGCAGAGAGGGATGGCGACTCGCGCAGGTGGCCCTGCCGGAGGACCCGCCGTGGTGGGAGCTGTTCCGCGTGAGCAAGGCGGACATGTACACCGTCGCCCGCACGGTGCACACGCTCTACCAGATGCCCAAGCTGACCTACGTTTCCGTCTATCGCGGGCAGCACCAGGACGGTTCCGGCACCAAGGACGCGACTCCCATCGTGCGCTCCTCCCCGTCTGCGCCCCTCCCGCGCGGGTTTTACCTCCTCGGATCGCGCGGAACCGACGCCGCGCCGCGCTCGCAGCTGTCGCCGGCGGCGGCGGGGACGCCCGGCCCCTCGGGGCAGGAGTCGGAGGCCGACACGGGCTCGCGGCGCGCGCGCGGCGACGGCGCGGACGGGCCGGCCAGCGCGTCCGGCGACCGCGTCAGCCGCGGCGGCAGCCGCGAGGTGCGCGGCCCGCCGCTGCGCGCACCCCACTGCCGATCTGCTTTTTCCGGGGTGTTCAGCGCGCCGTGTTTCTCGCAGGCCACGCAGGCCACCGCGATGGAGGTGGACCGGCAGCCGGAGCCAGAGCGGCCGCAGCAGAACGGCGAGCGCGAGCGCGAGTCCGGCGGCGGCAGCGACCAGCGGCGGCGGCGCAGCCGGGAGCGGGAGGACGAATCGCACAGGCGCGGGGTGCGTACCTCGGACCGGGCCCCCTAACGCTGAGATGTGTTTTCCCGTCTCTGCGCATGGTTCGAACTGAAAACAAACTGAACTCCGGTTGGTTTGTCCGCAGGAGGACCGCAGCGACAGGCGGCACAGGAGCAGGGAGGAGCGTCGACGAGAGCGGCACGCAAGAGAGGTGCGGTGCAGCGTTGCCATTGCCTTGATGATCTGCAGAGGGCAACGACGGCTTTGGGAGCAGCGACCGACAGGCTGGGGTCCCTGCTTGCAGGGCGGCCGGGAGCGAGAGCGGGAGCGGTCGGGGAGGGACAGGGAGCGGGAGCATCGGCGGGGCAGGGAGCCGGACCGTGAGGAGCGCTACACTCGCTAGCATGCCGCGCAAGTGCAAGTGCTTTGCAGTGCAGCTGCTGCGAGGCCAGACCGTAATATGTGTGCGAGTGCTTTCAAGAGAGTCCACTACTGAGTGCGAGCCTGCTTTCGGTGAATGAGGCCTGTGTAGCCTCCAGCACTGGAAAGCAGCGATTTCGTTCGTTTGCGTGGCGCCGACAAACGCAAAGGCAAGCAGCAAACAGCACGGCTCAGCCCATGAGGCCGCCCTGGCCGCCGAGCATTTGGCCCACGATGCCCGTCGTCTGCCAGTACTTGGAGGAACACCGGTCGATGCAGCTGCTTTCGCCGACGTTCAGCTCGCCGTCCTTGTACCTGCGGCGACCAGCAGAGCGTTGGGCAGCCACCTCCTGCACGACTCCGGGCCTGGGCTGGGAAAGCGCGGCGCACCTCTTGTCCATGCACTTTTCAAAACAGCTGGCGACCATCCTGCATAGCAACGAGCACAAGTTCGGTATTGGGCGGCTGCCGCCAAGCAAGGACGTGCATGCGACCGGCGAGAACCGATCTCGCGCTTGCCGAGCCGAACACAGATCGTCGAGAAGCAAATACCATTCACAGGGTCCGAGCTTGCGGCCCAATCCGCACCTGTTGAAGAGGTCGACCCTGTACTCCATCTCCTGCTCCGCCATCTTCATTCCCTTCTCCAGCTCTTCCGCCTTCGGCTGCGGCGCCATCCTTGCTTCTGCTGGCAAGGCTGGGAGAGGTGTTCTGCACAAAATGGGGCGCAAGAAGTGCAGCATGCATGCGCCGAGGACCATCATCGGCGGACGCACGACCGGATCGAAAGACGCACGGCCATTATTTTCATCACGCTTACTGTCCCGCAGCGGCTGAGTTGTGCTCGCACTCCAGCTTGGCCGGCCGCGCTCGCTGCTAATCGATCCGGCACAACTCGATCGCCAGGAATAGTCCCAAACGTACTGTTCTTGGGAGCAGCGCAGACGGCTGCCCTGATTCCTTTCTTGCCAGCTGAGAGCGTTGCACGCAGCTACTTGGCGAACTCAGGGACGAGAATGCGGGCAGCACTGTTCCAGGCGGCGGCACCCACCACGGCGGTGCGGTCGTGGCGGTGTGGCGCCGTCAGCAGCCATGCTATGCTCCCTGGCAGCTTGTCGCAGAGGCGACGAGTCGCCTGTCACGCCGAGGAGGTGGGGTGCCTCCACCCAAATGGGCGCTGAACCATCAGCCTGGTGCTTGTGACAGCAAAAGGTGACGTGTATAAGCAGAGGCTGAGGTTTTCTGGATCGCCGCACTCCAGGTCAAGAAGCGCAGGGCGTTTGGCGAGTGGCTGCTGGAGACTGACGACGCCTCCAAGCTGGAGCAGCCAGAGGCGAGCGACTTTTGGGAAGGCGCCAAATTCGACGTGCGCCGCCGCGGCGCCGCCCAGCTGCTGTCGAGCTGCAGTCACTCGGCCAGGCGGCTGAGTGCCGCTCCTGTGCTTGCTGCAGGTGATCGGCAAATCGGCCGGCTTTGCGGTGCCCGTCCTGGTGGTCCTGCTGATCCTGGTAGGCATTTTTGCAGCTGGCAGCTACGACAGCGGCGCGACTGCCGTCCTGCAGCCGTGCGGCCCCCTTCTCTCCCCAACCGACCAACAGCACCTGCCGACCTTTCTCTGCTCATGCGCCTGAGTAAGCCAACCTCCCGCAAACTGACCCCGTTCTTACAGCTGGCGGGGCGCTGCTCTGCAGGCCCCAGTCGCCCGAAGACTCTGCCCGCATCCTGGAGCTCCAGAAGAAATGAGCGGGTGTTTGCGCGGAGCTAATTGTGGGCGCGTAGATGGGCGCCCAGTGCTTCCTGCCCTCGAATGCCTGCCGCGTTGGGCGGTTGATTGACGGTGGAAACTTGTTTTCTGAAGATGCTCGCGGTTTGCCTCGGCTGCATCGGCTGCAAAGCAAACCAGAGCGACTGCAGCATTTCTTTAGTGGAGTGCATGCCTCTCACACTCGCTGTCGTGGTCATGCCACGCTCTACACGCTTTCTTGCAAGCCAGATCACGGCGGGGCGTTCGGAAGTCCAAGGCCGCAAAAGCGCACTTCCTGGCATTGATCTCGCCGGGCCAAGCCCTCCAGCCCTTCTGAGCCTTTGACAAGTGCAAACGTCAGGCCCCAAAACTGCGGTCCCACAAGTCTTCACGTATTGAATACGTTGCATTGCCCTTTGCTTGACCCATTCACCAGGCAGGCTGCCGCCCGCGCGGCGTCGTACTGCTCCGGCCCCGCGAACGCACTTGCATCCGGTCTCCGCAAGTGAGTGGCGAGAGGCCGGGGCGCTGCAGCTCACGGGGCCTCGATGGCGGCGCACGGCGAGGGCGGGCGCCGGCTGGACGAGGGCGGGTGGCCCCGGGGCGGCCCGGCGCAGACGCAGGGCGGACACCGCCTGGATCCGGATTCGGAGGAGGAGCCAGCACTCTACAAGTCGGATGAGTTTCGCATCCGCGTCATGAAGGTGGGAAACCTGTCGCACTGCTCGCGGCTTTGGAAATCGCAGGGATGCATCGGCAGCGCCCGAGTCGGGCGGAGTACTAAGCGAGCAGCTGCCTCGCGCGTGAGGCGCGCCAGGTGGTGTCGGATGCGGTGGTCGATGATCGCACGCCCGTGTACTGCCCGTAGCCCGCTTCCCGCTCTAGTTTCGCGGTCGCGCCGTACGCCCGTTGCGCGGATGCGAATGCACCCGCTTTACACCCCGTCTTCGTCAACGCGCGCGCTGGCAGACATGCAGTCGATCAAGCCGGCATTGATGTGTCAGCGCGGAGTGCAGCGCGCCCGGCGGGGGCGCGGCCGCCGGCGTTGGCGACGAGGGGCTGGAAGCGGCGGATTCTTAACCGAGCGACATCCGGCCGGGGCCTGACTGTGCCGCTTCCGTCCCGCAGGTGCTGCGGTGCTCGAAGAAGTATTGCCACGACTGGACCAAGCACGCCCCCTCTCTGCCTTACCGCCTGCTCCCTCTTGCTTGTGGTTGCCCAGACGACTGATTTGCACCAGCCGCACCCCGCGCAGGTGCCCCTTTGCGCACCCAGGCGAGAAGGCGACGCGGCGGGACCCCATGCTGGGCACATACACCGGCATCGCCTGCCCAGACATGAAAAAGGCGCGCGGCTCACCTCATCCTCCCCCCCCCCAAACCGAGTCCAGCGCCCACCGCCTGAGCCTCCCTCCCGCCTGCCGCAGGACCAGCGGTGTCCACGCGGCCACTACTGCCCCTACGCCCACAACGTGTTTGAGTATTGGCTGCATCCGACCAGGTGTGCTTTCGGCCATTCGGATCCTCTCTCTCGCCATGACACTCCACACACACTCTCGAGCTGCAGCTGCCGCTTCAGCAACCATGTAACCGCTTCAGAAACTCTACACCAGGAAAGCTACGGCCCTGATTGGCGGCCTCGCCGGCGCAGGTACCGCACGGCCCTGTGCCGGGATGTCGACCGCTGCACGCGCAAGATCTGCTTCTTCGCGCACGACGTGGCGGAGATCCGGACGGGCGTCGAGCGGCCGTACGTCGCGCCCGAGCAGCTGCTGGCGGCGGCCGAGATGGCCGCCAACGACCCCCGCGTCAAGGCGGTGCGCCGCCTCCGCCTGCCCTGCCAGCTGCCGTCTTGTGGGGATAGTGGCTTCAGAGTCAGAGCAGGCTGCGTGTCCCGGGCCCTCCACGCCTGCTGCCCTATCCACACTCCGCCCCAATAGGAGGGGGAGTGGCGTTGAGGTCCAAGCCGGCTGCTTGGCCTGTGAGCTGAAAGCGGGCAGCAGCCGTCGCACCAGAAGCATCGCATTTCAGTCAGCAGTTGGAGCACGAGGCGCACTGGCATGAGCCTGAGCATGCAATGCGGCAAGAGCCTAAGAAGCCTTTGCACAGGCAGCACGAGCATCATCCGTGCTTGGTCTAGCAACCAGCAACTGTCCGAGAGGGGACTCTGCATCAGGAGCAGAAGCATGGGCGGCAGAAGCCGGTGCTCTTGAGCCCCGAGAGCCTCGAGCTGCACAGCAGCGCCGTCCTCATCCTCATTAGTAGCGAAATATCGTCGAGAAGCTTCCAGTTAGTAATGTAGCTGCGCTGCCGTTGGCGCAGGAGTACAATGCGGCAGCTGAGGACGCGGCGCGCAAGAGCAAGCCCGGCCTGATGACAGGCCTCTTCAACGCGCTCGACGACTCGGCGGGCGGCGCCGACGGCGGCGACGGGGCGGACGGCGGCGGCGGGCTGTCGCTGCAAGCGCCGCGGCCGACGGCAGAGGTGCGCGTTGTTTATTGTCTAGGGTTTCTGGTTGAGGGTTTTGGGTTGGGGAAGGGCCCGGCCGCCCTTCTGCTCGCCGCTCTGGGTGCCGGTTGCGTCACGTCACACTGTGTCACGCTGCGTTACGTTACGTTATGTCGCGGCGCGTTACGCTACGTCGTGTTACGTTACACTGTGTCACGTTACGTCACGGCTGCGTTGCGTCGCTCCATGCGCTGAATGCCCTGCCACGAGGAGCCCTGGCTGGGTCGTTTCTTGCCAATGCAATGACTGTCGCCTGAAACTGACGTGCGGAGGCTGGCTGGCCGGCTGCAGAACCAGGAGGTGATGCACGCGCTCAGCTCGCTGATGCAGGGCGACGGCGGCGCGGGCCTCGGCTGGAATTTCGGCCCCGGCGGTGCTCAGGCGCTCGGCTCGCACGCCAGCAGCCTGGGAGCAGGTCCGAGAGCCCCCCCTTTGCGGAGGGCGCCTGGAGCCGAGCCGCGTTTTCGGAAGCCGGTCGCAAAGCCGTTCTGCCGCTGCAAGCAAGGAAAGATTTTATATAAATGGGGTCAGAAATGTGGAGTCTTTATCGGCGCCTGCCTGGCCTGGGAACTGCAGCGGCCAGACTGCTCCCACACCGCACTTTCTGTGTCGCCTTGCAAGCTCTCGGTTGCGCCCGGTGCACAAGGCCCCATGGCAGGCCTTTTGCCCACCGGGGAAGGCACCCGGCACAGCCCAACCCAGTCCCGCCGCCACCAGCTACGGCGGATGCCAGTCAGCAGAGCGAGCGAACTGACCGGGTTCCTGGCGGGCTGCGCGCAGACGGCCCGCTGCTGTCGCTGCCGCCGGGAGCGCAGGCGCGGCTGCAGGCCGGGGGCGGGGACCGCCGCAACCGCGTGCGGCGCACCAGCAGCGAGCCGCTCGGCCAGCCGGGGCCGCGGCGGGCGGCGAGGGAGGCGGAGGCTGTGCTGCCGCAGCCGCCGCAGCAGCCGCAGCCGCAGCAGCAGTCAGTCAATACCATCGACGAGATGGTGCGCACACCCTCCTCCACCCCGGAGCTGCCATTTTGTCTCGTTCTCGCCGGTACCCCGCCACTCTTGTTGGCTGCTTCTCGAGTGGGGAAACTCGACGTGCCGCAGAACTTCGCCCTCTCGCCTGCCCAGTTGTTTCCGGGTGCCTGTCCCTGGGTCTTTTTTCTCTTCACGGACCGCCAAATCCAGCTCCATACCAGGATGTCAGCCCTCTCTTCCTGTCCGTGCTGCCCGGCCCAGCCGCTGCGCGGGGAGCTCAGCCCCCCATTCCCGCCCCCTTCCGCAGCTGCCGAGCATGTTTCCGAGTCACCTGGACACGCTCGTGCGCCCGGGGCAGCTGCCTGCCTGGGCTCTGGGCGCCGCCGGCAACTCGGGCCTGCTCAGCGACGGCCGCGGCGACCCCTCCATCTGGTCCACGCCAGTCAGCCCCCTCGACCTCTACTCCACCACCAGCACCTCCTCAGACCGGTGCGCGCCTCCCCCCACCCCTCCCTCCGCACGTCACTGTCGTTACTAATCCATTTTTTTGTTCATTCACTTGTGTACTCGACTCGTCACTGTGTGGTGGTAGATTTCCGCGCTCTACAGTGTAGTGACGTAACGGTGTTACTACGTGCGTTATTTCTCTCGCCAAGCCGGCAGTCGGAAACAATGTGCGCGGGTGCAGCTCTGCTATTTGGGATGCGGCAGGCCCTGCCAGGGAGCGGGGCAAGCCGCTTTGCCAACAAAAGCCGCCAGGGCTGTGTGCTCGGAGGATTTTTTTTTCTGAAACAAACAATTTGTGATGTGTTTTACACCTAAAACGACCAAAAAAAGGCTGCTGTGTGGCTGGACGGATGGAACGGTGGCTCAGGCAGGCAGAGCCTGCTGCTGCGAGAGGGACAGGCCGCTTTCGGAAGTCCCTTAACTAACGTTAAACCCTCACCTTAAACCTAACCCTAAACCCTCACCTTAAACCCTAACCCTAAATACAAAACCCAAAACCCCCAAAGGGGCAGCCCGCACGCGCCTCAGCCGCCTCGGCGCCGGCCGCAGGCACTCGATCGAGCAGCACGCGCCCGGCCGCCTGGAGGCCGCTTTCCGGCAGAAGCTGCGCAAGCGGCTGGCTCAGCAGGGGCGCGCGCAGGAGGCGGCCGCGCTGCACCACCCGCCGGTCAACGTGCTGCACTCGGCGCCCTCCCCGGTGCTTCCCCCCCTGCCCGAGCCCTGCACCCCAGCCTGATGCAGCCGCTGCACACGGCTGCGCCGGAGCTGAGCCTCGAAGGAGGAGTTCGAACGAAGAAAAAGTCCAAACAAGGATCGGTTCGGAAGCGAGGTCACCTTGTTTCGCATCGCGTAACGCATTACATGTCACGTTGTTATGTGACATGACGTGACGAGGCGTAACGTTACGGAACGTGAAGCACGGCCCTGCCGGTGCGCGGCGCCTTGGACTGTGGCGCTCCAGCTTGAGAGGCTCGCGGCTCCAGCTTGAGAGGCTCGCGGCTGACTCGGGCTGTTGATGACACTGCAGGGGCTGGGGGCGACCAGCGAGTACGCCCAGGCTCTGCAGCAGCAGCACCAAGCGATGCAGGCGCAGGCGTTCCTACAGGCGGCCGCGCAGCAGCAGCAGCAGCAGCAGCAGCAGCAACAGCTGGCATACGAGCAGGGCATGCGGGCGCGGCTGCAGGAGGCGCGCACCCTTCCTGGCCCTCCCCCCTTTGGCCGGCTTTCGCATCGTCTGGAGCAGGCTTCTGAGCAGCACTGTGCCCCCACACAGCAGCACTCCAGCAGCTCCTGGGAGGCTCTCGAGAAAGCAATGCACAGCGGCCGCGCTGTGAAACGCAGGCAACCAGACTGCGCGCCTTGCTGCAATCAGAATCTCTCGACAGTTGCGGGCGGCACGCGAGCAAGCCAATCCTGCCTGCTCTGCCGACGGAGGCACCTGCTGCTCAATCCCGTGGATGGTGCCGTCCTGGTTTGGAACCGTGGAACAAGGCACTTTCGGATGGCCGAGCCGCGCAAGCAGGCATGCAAGGCTGGCAGCTGCCAGGAAGCTGGCGGGTGCCTCGCAGCTGACCGACTGACTCGGGCTCGGGTCGCATGCCAGGCCATCAACGCGGAGCTGCGGCAGCAGAGCTATGCGGCCGCGGCGCACCATCTGCCGCCGCCGCCGCCGCCCCAGCCCCAGCAGCAGCAGCAGCCTGAGACGAGCTTCGACCTGCGATTCGGCGCGCTCGGAGACAACCCGGTGAGCTCCTCGTGGACCCCCCCTTACCCCGCTTATCCTCGCTCCAAGCTGAGTCAGCAAGTGCCTGTCACCAGCGCCAGTGGCCTGGTGTTTGGCTTACTGCTCGCGCACTCCCTCCCCTCCCCCCAACGTGCCGAAGGAAGCAGCTGTAGGCGACTGGAAAGAGCCGAGGCGCTGCGAGTGCACTCGCCTGCCTGGCTTGTTCCCGCCGAGCTGCCTGGGTGAGCAAGCTGAGGCAGGGTGTGTCGCTCCCGCAGGGCCTGCTGACTCAGCCGCACGGCGAGTTGGGCGCCGCCCGCCCGAGCCTGCTGCACACGACGGCCGGCCTGCCTGACCTCTGGTGGCAGCCGCCGCCGCCGCAACCCGCGCTGCAGCAGCAGCAGCAGCAGCAGCAGCAGCAGCAGCAGGAGCAGCGCGGGCTGCGGCCGGGCGCCAATTCGATCGAGGCCCGGCTGGCGCGGCTCGAACTGCGGGCCAGCTCGCCCGCGCCGCCGACCTCCATCGGCGCCTGACAGACTCACAGCATCCCGTGAAGCCGCCTGCAATTCGGCGGCACCCGGCCGCGGAGACACCCGACGGCAATTCTTTTTTCGCATCGCACAGCAGCGTTGTTCACGCGCGGGGGGACCAATGAGCGCAGCGCAATTTTCCAACCGACGGCGGCGGCCGGGGGAGCAGGGGCCGAAGCTCGCCCTCGCCCCCGCCCCCGCCCCGCCACTGNNGTATTCCTGGACGCCCCCCCCCCTGCCTGCCTCCCCCCGTCCCCAACGCCCCCCACCAGTCCCCGCGCCCGTGCCGGTTTCGCACTAATACTCAGAAATCAAATCCGGATTTGATTGGGAGCGAACAGAGCCTGCAGCAAGGGGCGGGGGGTCCCGAGCACTCGCCGCAGCTTGCTCGATGGGGGGGCAAGCCCCCCCTGACAGGCTCGGGGGCGCCCGCTGTCGACCCCCCCCCCCCCCCCCCATCTCTCCCGCCCGCCGCGCATTTCTGGGCCAGCGCCACATGTGGCCCGCGCTCCCACGGCCCCGCAATTTCCCCCTGAGGGGCCCCTCCCCACAGTTTCCGGCGCCCCCTCTCCAGCCGTAGCAGCGGGGCCGCGTCATTCGCCATTGCTTGCCCGTCCCGCCGTCGATTGCCCCAGCCCCACCCCCGCAAAGCGGTCCCTGCGCGGCACTTGCACAGGCCCGAGCAGGGCCGCAACCCCCCCTCCTGATGAGATGACAGCCGGCCCGCCCCTCCAGACAGGCCGCCCCCCATGTGTTGAGGGGTGGGCGTGGCGCTGCCCGCCAGCGACGCGCCGGTGCCAGCGTCGGCGCGGCAGAGCCGCAAGCCCGCGCGCCGGCGCCCGGTTTTTCCCAGCCTGGGGGGGCGTGCTGCGCGCGGGGGGCTGGCTGCGAGCCTCCCCCCGCGCCTGCTGACTGCTGAGAGCCCCCATACACACACAAGTGTGGCTGCCGCCCTGCCCCTTCACGCGCCGGCTGCAGTCGCGTGCCTGCTTCAAAGGGCGGCGCCCTCCCCCAGTGATTGTCAAGAATGAAGCAGTCTGGTGGCGAGCGGGGCCGCCACTGCCCCCACCCCCCTGCCCCTTTACTTGCTGAGTGCGCCCCATCCCCTGCTCGCGAGCGTGGAGAGACCCAGAGAGAGGACCCGTCCGAGAGCCCGATGGGGAATGTACTGCCGCTGACGCCTGCTGAGTTCTTTTTGCATAGAGCCGGCCTCGCTGGGCTCGCGGGCCTGGGCGCCGCCCAAAAAAGCCCGCAGCCTGCCGCCGCAAAACTAGGGCCCGAGGGGGGCGCCCGGCCTCCCGCATAGAAGGAGGCCGCCCCCCCTGCCTCGCACTTTTCCCGCTCGTCCCGCTTTGCCCCTACAGTCTAGGGTCCCTCCCCCCCACCCCGCGCTGAAGCAGCGTCCCCGCCAGGATTCGGCGGGGGCTGAGTTTTGGCAAGAAAACCTCGGTCCTCTTGTCCCGCTGCAGGCAGCTTGTGTTGATATGCGGCCGGGCTCCCGCTTGCGTCGGCAGTCCCCTGCCGTTGTCCCCCGTCGCTGTCTCGAACTGTGTCTCGTTGGTAATAAGCTTTCGAACACCCGGAGGACTGTCGTTCGCCGGGCTCTGCTCGGCTTGCAGAAGGCGAATCCCTTCACCTGCACGCTCGAAGGCCCACTTCTCTTCGGGCTCAGAAAGCAACACCCCAGCCTGGCTTCCAGCTCGATAGCAGCCAAAAAAAGGATGCATTTGGCTGTTTCATTGCGAGCCCGGGCATTAGAAGGCATTCAGACCCGAGCGGCGTTCCCCACTCGGCAGCCGACACACTCGCTGGCCCGGACGCGCACGAACGCACGGGTGCGAAACCTTGGCCATGTGCAGCTGCATCGGGACTGTGCTCAGTCACCTTGATGAGAATGCAAGTGATGCTGTACTGATCTGGAAGAGAGCGAATCTGTAGCTGTGGCACGCCTCACACACACGCCGTGCGGCCGCCTTGCACAGACCCCCGGCGCAGGCATGAAACTTTTTTCAGCCGCGATAACGAACCGCGACGCTGCTTCGCGAGTCGAGCGAGAGTCATTTTCACTCATCCTGCTTGGAGCTAAATGTCGGCCCGCAAGCCTTCGCAAGAGCGTGCGTGGAGAACTTCACGGGACGCACATGCTTCCGTGAGTGCCCGCGGCAAGCTCTGAACGCAGTCTTTTTGCAGGACGTCGGAATAAACAATAGCCTACTACCACTCGTGCTGGGCTGCTCGATCGGTGGGCGAGGCGGCTTGTTGCGCGGCGGCGACAGCACAGTTTCCGACATCACAACAGCCAGCAAGGTCGAGCTTCTGCCACGGCTACACATCGCCCGCAATGGCTGCAACAACAAGCATGATCAGACGTTCTCTTTGCTGCCCTCAGGCCGCCACTCGGAGCCGTGGATGGCCAGCCGGTCGTGAGACGCTCGCGATGTGGGCTACGGCACTGCTGGCTGCTCTCCTGGCCGCCAGCGCCGCCGGCGACAGCATCAGCGCGCTGCAGAGCAACGCCCTGAACCTGACGGCGGTCCCGGTGTCTGCCGCGCCGGCCACGCAGCCGAGTGGCCAGGCGGCCTCGCCTGTGGGAGATCCAGCAGCAGGCAGCTCGCCGCTGACAGGCCCAGGTGCCTCCCAGGATCACCGGAGGCCACGCTGCTCACACGCCCTGCCTAGCCGAGCAACGAGGGGCCGATGGCTGGTCCGAAAAGTGGCTTTCCTGGCTGCAGATGGAAGCTGGGGCAGCGGCGCCTCGCTGTCCACGCCCCGCCAGGACTTTCGAGCCCTGGTCCTGCAGGGCGGCGGCCTGCGGGGGGAGGTGCTGGCCGTCGGCGGCTGCTGCAGCCCATCCGGCTCCCTTTCCGGCAGCGAGCTCTTCAACCCGGCCAACCGCAGCTGGCAGCCAGCAGGTCTCCCCTCGCGCCCCCCTGCAGACCGACGCTCTGCTGACTAACAAGCCTGCCACCGCAGCCCACAGAAACTAACATGAGAATATGATTCGCTGGAGCCAGACATGATGTGGAATACGAGCAAAATTTGATTACCCACTGCACTCGTGATGGGGCATTTGTCAGCGTGCGATCGACAAACTAGTAATAATAATAACTGTCGAGACGCCCTCGCGAAGCAAAACGCAATGCAAGAAATAACACAGTCTATCACAGGTCGTGATAGGAGCTTTCTGTGGGGACCAGCACGTTTGGAGTGACGCCACGCCCTTCATCAAAGAAAAACATGAGTTATATTTTTAAAAAAGAATAATAAGAATTGTGTTAAATAATTGAAAAATACAGTATGTGGAGGAGAAGTTCCCCAAGCGATGTATTGATAAACCTTGATCACACACCCAGCCTGGCGGGGTTGCAGGCGCCCTGGCGGAGGCACGCTGGCTCTTTCAGGCGGTCGCTCTGCAGAACGGCTCGGCGCTCGCGATGGGCGGGCTCGGAGCCGGCGGACGGGGCGTCCTCTCTTCCGCGGAGCTGTTTGCTCCCACGGGCGCTTCCGGCTGGGGTTGGACCCCCGCCGCCAGCATGAACGCCACGCGGCAGGCGCGCTCCCCCGCCCCAGGCCCCTGATGATACCCAGTTTAGAATTTACCTGGGGATACCCCAAACCCTAAATATACCCAGAGACATCCAACCTTGGACCCGCCGACCGCGCGACTCGCGTCTCTGTGTCCCGCCGCTTGTTTCGGCGGCGCGGGCGGATGCAGGGTTTTTAGGGTTTAGGGTTAAACCGCAATTTTAGGTTTTAGGGTTGATCCCTCAACTGCATTTTTACTCCAGACGAAGGGCAGGAGTCGGATTGAACTGCAATTGTAAGCCCCAAGGCAGGGGGCAGGCTTGTCGCGACCGCACTCGAGAAGGCTCGCTGCTCGGGCTCCCCTGGCTGCTTCCTAGAGCTCTAGGTGTGTGGTATTAGTCACTCCCAGCCCGCCTCGCACCTGATGCCGCCGCGAACCCCCAACATCTGCGCTGCATTGCCCAAGGGCCTCGCCCGATGATGCTCGATGAGCCTCTCAGCACTCGCCCTCGGGCCTGCACAGCACTTGGCATGGGCAGGACAACCGCCGGTTCAGGGTTCCAGGTATGTTGTACCCTACACCCGAATCTTGGGTGCCAGATGAGGCACACTGAACCCTAGCCATGGTCGAAACCCTGATCTCCTGTCGTGTGGCGGCAGGACTTTGCGGCCGTGGCGCTCGCGGACGGCCGAGTGTTGGCGGTCGGAGGCTTCACGGCCTCCAGCGAGGTGTACGACCCCAGCCAGGTGCGGCCACTAAACCCTAAACCCTTAGGGCTTGAGATTCGCCCGTCGACCCCAAACTCCAAATTTCCTTTCGAGCGAAGCAGCGCCAGCCTGCTTGGCAGACTCCCCCTCCCCGCCCCTCCGCCATGCCGGCCTCGCCCCGCCCGAACCCTAAACCCTAAACCGAAACCCTAACGCCCGCAGGACGCCTGGAGCGGGACCATGCCGATGGCGGAGGCGCGTTCGGCCTTCCAGGCCGTGCGGCTCGTCGACGGCTCGGTGCTCGCGATCGGCGGCCGCGGCCGCTCTGCCGGAGCGCTGGCCAGCTGCGAGCTCTTCGACCCGGCGGCCGGCGCTTGGAGCGCCGCCAGCCCCATGCGGAGCGCTCGCGCCTATTTCGCGGCGGCGCTGCTGCCTGACGGGCGCGTGCTGGCGGCCGGCGGACAGGACGCCTCCGGCCGCAGCCTCAACGCGACCGAGGTGCGCGCTGACGAATCGACCCTAAGCCCTAAACCTTAAACCGTAAACCCTAAAACTTCCGTCGGCAGCAGGAACTCTCGCACATGATCGACTTGAAAAGTTTGCGCGAACTTGTGTTCGCCTTCCGGCACCTGCGCGAACCGATGCGGGGGGCGACAAACTACTAATCTGGCAGGCCCTTTTTTAGAAACCCTTTTTGGACCGCGGTCGCTCGTTCTTGCTAGTTCTGGAAACCGCTGCGCGAGGCGAAAAATAGTTTGCTGCCCGCCGCACGAACTGCCGCGCCAGTAGATGAAATACCGCTGGAAAGTCGCCTTCACGTGAGTTCGGGCCGCCTACAGTACACCCTAAACCCTACATTCTGAACTCTGGTGAGGCACGAGAGGGGGCAGGCACGACGGCGCCTGCTGCTTTCGCCAGCCTGTGACGAGGCTGACAGCCTGGATGAGCTTTCGTGGGGCTCGCCAGGCTGGCGCCCGGCCTCGCCCCGCCTTCCCGGCGACAGTGCGCGGAACCGTAAACCCTGACCCCGAAACCCTAATCGACAGTGCGCAGCCGGCCAGCAGGGAGCGTGCCCGCGTCCGCCTGCCTCTGGCGGCGCTGCCGCAGCCTGACCGGTGATCTTTGTTTTTTTTCCTGCAGATTTTCGACCCTGCCACCGGGCAGTGGACCCCCGCAGCGGACATGCACTATCGGCGCTCGGAGCTGCAGGCGGCGGTCCTTCCGGACGGCCAAGTGCTGGTAGCCGGCGGCGTGGGCGGCGCGTCCCTCCTCTTGTGTTGTTCAGAGCCTTCTGTTGTTCAGAGTTTAGGATTTTAGAGTTTAGGAAAACTAGGGTTTAGGGTTTAGGGTTAAGGAAACCCTAAACATCTCACCTCGCCCGGGTGACTTGCTTGAACGCTGCCCTGCAGCAGTGCCGGGCTCTGCGCTGCAGTGCAGCCGCGCTCATGCTTGCCAGGCTGCTTGCCTCCAGCTGCCGGCCGGCTCCGAGCCTCCAGCACGCTCATGCTGCGGGCTCAGGGGGAAATGCCAAATGTGTTTTCCCCCCAATGCCCCCCCACCTCTACTTTCAGATGCAAGAAAAAACCCCAGCAGCTCGACCCACCTCCCCTGCGACCCCAACCCCCAAATCACCTCCGGACCCTAATAAAACCCTAACGCCCAGCCTCGTGTCGCAGGCACGAGCGCGGGCGACGTCCAGATCCTCGACTCGGCCGAGCGCTTCAGCCCGGCCGAGGGGGCCTGGGTGGCAACGCAGCCGCTGGCCGACGCTCGATACGTCTTTCAGCTGGTGGCGCTGCCAGACGGCAGCCTCATGGCCCTCGGAGGCACCGGCCTGAAGGGCTTCATGGGCACGACCGAGATCTTCGACACCGCCTGATCGGCCCCCCTTCTTCTTCTTCTTCCGGGACACAGAGTGGCAGCCGTCGGCGGTTTTGTGGCGGGGGAAGCAGCCGAGGCTCCGGGGCTTAGCCGCCCCTTGCCTGAATGAACACTGAACCAAGGGACCTTTGCGGGAAGAGTCTGGCGTCGCGCGGCCGGTGTGCTGCCGGTCGCATGCCGCCAGAGGCGCCGACCTGTTGCCTGGGGCTGGAGGGTCTGTGCAGCGCTGCCAGCATATCAGGGTTTAGGGTTCTGGTTAGGGATTAGGGGCGATGACCCCTAGGCTGCGACCTTCCTCATCATCTCGAGCTCTGCCAGGAGAGCGGCCGAGCACCAGAGTCCTGGACAGAGCTGCTGCTTCCCAGAGGGGGGGTTGCGGTACCGTCCGCAACCGCTGGCCTGCTGCCGAACTCTGGAGGAGGAGGTTTAGGGTTTCGGGCAAGTGCCGGCGACTGCCTTGCCCCGAGATGACAGGGATTGCCTCCTGCCTGCGTCCAGCTGCACATTCGCCTTGCCAGCCGCGCGAAGCAAGCGCCAGCCTGATACTGTCCAGTCGCGAGCGGCGGCTGCTTGCAGCTGCTGCGCCCTGATGCCGCCTTTTGCACAGGCTGTCTCAGCTGGGTGACTGTTTGCGCCTGCCGCTGCTACCAACACAGCCCCAAGGCCAGCTGGGACGCGGGGCGCCAAGTGTGTTCGGCTCCGAGCGCGGATTGTGTTACATATGGCTCGCAGCGGCAATAATGAAAGCTGGCTCTGCCGGCGGGCGAGCGGTGCAACATGTCACGGGTCTGCAGAGAAGCAAACGCTCTTTCTGCCACGGCCTCTGGCGTGTTTGTTTGCCTCTGCCGCTCCTTCTGCCGGTCGGTGGGAAGAGAGGGCGGGCGCTGTCGGTCCCGAAAAGCGGCCTGCGGTGTGCTACCAAAAAGAGGCGGCGGGACTCCTGCCTAGTCGCTACAGCTACCGCACAGAAACGAAGAGAAGGAGGGGGGACTGTCAGGTTCAGGCAGGCGCAGAACTTTAGGGTTTAGTGTGCAGAACCGTCATCACGAAACCGCCGCTGCGCGAGTCGCGCTCCGTTCGTTCCTGTCGGCCAGAGGCGCGAGCGCCAGCCTGGACTTCAGGGATCAGTAATAGGGTTTTGCTGACCCTGGTTACGGGCGCTAGGGACGGTGGTGCGCGGGCACGCCCTCCTGCTGCCTGTGGCCGTCGCCGAGCCGCCTGCCGGTCGCGTCAGAGGAGCACTGCAGCTGCGGCTCGCCGGGGTCCACCCGCCAGCTGCCGCCCTTCTGCAGCAGCTTGGCCTTGCCCTCTCGGCTGACCGCCCCGTCCGCGTGCAGCCAGGCCGGCTTGCTGGCCTCCTCCGCCCAGATCGCCTGCGGTCGCCGCATGCAGCTGATGGACTGCCGGGAGCTCTTTTGGCGGGAGCTTGGCAGCGGCTTCTCGACTAACTAAAGGTCCGCACGCAGCTCCTCTTCAAGCAGAGGTGACAGCCGCAGCCAGGGCTGCAGGCCTCCCCTGCGCTTGCCCCGCTGCGCGTTTGAGATTTCAGTTGGTTTCTGAAAACTGCTACTGTAAACTGTCGCGTGTTCACAACTCCTTGCTGCTCCCGCTGCTGCAGGCTCCCTCCCACTCGGCTCGACTGCCCTCACAGGACGAAAACCCTCCTCGCGAACCCGGGCGGAGGACGCGCCTGGAGCTTCTCGTGGTGCGCGTTGGTCGCGTCGGTGAGCTCGCTGGCCGTCGGGAAGACGGCGGACGGGAGCACCCCGATCGTGAGGTGCTCGTGGAATTCGGGCTCCCGCAGCAGCTCGTTCAGCGCCGCGGTCTCGTCGCTGGCGTTCGTGGCCAGGCGGGCCGCCCACGCCTCCATCAGCCGCACCGTCAGCGCGCTGGGCGCGGCGTAGACGAAGGCGCTGCCGACCCTGCGCAGCTTGTCCTTGCCTGCGCGCGTTCGCACGGGGGCGCGGGTCAGGCGCGGCAATTCAAGCAGGCGCCGACGCGCGCGGCGGGTCGGATGTCGGGCCCGCACCAGGGAAGGTTCCGGGCGCCAGCTCGACGCCGTCCGTGATGTCGTCGTTGTTGGCCCAGGCGAGCACCAGGTCGGGCGCCGCGTCCAGCAGCGTCAGCGGGTTGCGCAGCCAGGCGACGTCCGCGTCGCTCCAGGCCGCGCGGAAGCCCTGCGCCAGCGCCGCGCGGATCGCGCGCGGCTTGATCGCCGCCACGCCCGCGAACTCGGGCGCGTCGCGCTGCGTGAACTTGCGCGCCTGCGGCGGCCGCGCACGCCGCGGCTCAGACCCCGCCCGCGGATCGGAGAGCGGCGCGGGCGGCGGCGGGCTCCCGACACAAGCGCACCCGCGTCTGCCACCGCTCCGGCGTCAGCGCGGCGCGCCCGGGCACCCAGGCGTGCAGGAAGTCAAAGGTGGCGCCGTCGGCGGCGGCGACGAAAAAGTTTCGGACGCCCAGGTCCCAGACGTGCTTGACCCAGTTGGTGATTAGGTCGCCGTAGCCGCAGCTGGCGGCCGTCAGCATCACCAGGTTGTCCGCCGCGACGCCGTCCAGCGCGGCCGGCGGCGGCCATATCGCAACCGCCGAGCCGTTGGGCAGGTACTCCACCTCCGGCCTGCAGGGCGACCAGTTCCTCGTCTGAGCCGCCTGCCTGAGTAAAAAAACCAGACTCGAGTGCTTTGAGAGGGGAAAAAACACGTAGAATTCTTGTCAGACGGGCAGACAGGCTGCCTCCCTGATGAGTCATCCTGGACGCCCGCGAGGCAAACAAGCACACCAAGCTCCCAGGCGCCATAGCAATATTAGTAATAGTAATAGTAATAATAATAATAATAATAATAATAATAATAATAACAATAACAATAACAACAATAACAATAATAAAACAACAACAACAACAACAACAACAACAACAATAATAACAATAACAATAATAACAATAATAATGACAAGAAGAAGAAGAAGAAGAAGGAGAAGACAACAACAACGATAATAATAGTAGCGGCGTGCCTGGGGCAGGTCGGCAGCGGGTCCTCCGGCGCCACCTTCCAGTACTTTCCGTACGTCAGCAGCCGGATCTTGGCCTCCCGCTCGCTCGCCGCGTCCGCGTGCGCCCACACCGGCCGCCGCTTGGCCCACGCCTCCTGATACGCCGCCGACGAGTTGCTGAACAGCACCTCGCCGCTGGGGAAGTCGGCCTGCGGCGGGGTGTGCTTTTAGGGTTTCAGGACTTTTAGGGTTTCAGGACTCGGGGGTTTGGGAAATTAGTTCGGGTCGGGGAGGTCTCGGGAAGTCCAGTCCACTGCAGAGGGGCAGAGTTAGGGTTTATTTGAAGGGTTTCTTGAGAGTTTTGGGACGTCCGACTCTGCCGTCAGTGCGGGGCTGTCTTCGGTCGCGAGGTGGAGTCTCTAACTTCTGCCTGGCTGAAGGGGGCATGCAGGGCTGAGCGGACTCTGAAGGAGGCTGCAGATCAGAATCAGTCGCACTGAGATGCAGATGATGCTCGATGGGGAGCTTTAGGGTTTCAGGGTAGGGTAAGGATAGGGTTTCAAGGTAGGGTAAGGAGCAGGACTCGCCTCGGACACGAGCTGGATCGTGAGCGCCGAGTTGACCTCGGGTCGCCTGAGCAGCTCGTCCAGCACCTCCCCGTCTTCCCGGGGGCCGGAATCCCTACTAGGGTTGTGGCTGGCGGCCGCGCGCCACTTGGCCAGAAACTCCTGGGCCGCCGGCGAGCCTCGCAGGAAGAGGAAGCTGGGAGAGACCTTGCGGCCGGCGCGCTCCTTGTCGAACTGCACGGAACGGTAGCTTATGGTTTCAGAATTAGGGTTTCTGTAGGGTTAACCAGGTTTTCAATAGGGTTTCACTAGGGTTGAAGGGTCGCGAGGCTTGGCCGCGGGCAGGGAAAGTCGAAGGGCTGGCGGTCGGCGCCGGCCCGGCGTTTTTCCGGGAGCCTGCGCTTTTTAAAACCCTAGATAAACCCTGGGAGAAACCCTAGATTCGGGCGGCGCGCCTTCAGTTCGTATCCGGCCGTCTTGTCTGCCCACGGCAGCGGCTCGCCTGAGGCGGGGCCGCCCGTCCAGGCGAACGCCAGATCATACCACCGACTGATCACGCTGAAGATGTTCCAGGTGAGGGCGACGTCCGCGTCCACCCAGGCGGCGTGATAACCCTGCCGGCGGCGGCGCGGATAGCGTTTAGGGTTTCACAGGGATTTGTGGTGGTTTCTGGGGGCAGCGACGGGGTTTCTGGGGGCGGTCACAGGTGTGAAGGGAAAGGGGGATGCAGGCTGGGTACAGGCTTGGGGGGGGGGGGGGG
>BHFV01000173.1:0-10447 GCA_003568905.1 Trebouxiophyceae sp. KSI-1
GGCGGCCAGCAGCGCGGCGGCAGGCTGCAGCAGGTCGCCGCAGTCCCAGCAGGTGCGGGCGGCCCCCGAGGCGAGCAGCCGGCCGGCGGGCCAGCCGTCGGCAGCCTCCAGCCTGCGGGCAGGCAGAGTTCAGATCGCACTGGCTTCTGCTCGCTGGATTGGCAGGGCCGGGGGGGACCGGACAAGCATCTACCCCTCCTGGTGGGAGTGCGGTCTGATCTCGGCCCTCGAGCCTGAGCAAGGAGAGCCCGGCTGCAGGCGAGCGAGCGCGCTCGCAGGCTCACCAATGGTGATGTGTGCGATCAGCAGGCACACGAACGTCCCCCGCTGCTGCACGCACAGGCAGTCTGTGCTTTGCAGGCGGCCTGGCCCGCTGCCAGTGGCGTCGCGGCTGCTGCGGCCTCAGCACGACCGCGTCCTCTGGCCAGGCTCTGGCAAACGCACCGGTACTTGAAGTCCAGCAGGCCGCCGGCGGCCGGCGGCTCCGCCTCCCCCAGCCGCTGCAGCTCCACGCCGCCCTCCGCCGCCGGCGCCCCGCCTGCCAGCGGAGGCAGGCCTGCAGCCGGCCGGGCGCCAGTGAGCGGGCAGAGAGGGACATGTCCGGCGCGGCCGCGCGGGCGAGGGGATCATTCTGAACTTTGCGCCGCCTGCGCAGGTGGGCGCCTCGCTTGCCAGGCGAGATGGAAGAGCGCTCGGTCGGTCGAGCAGCCCGCCGTGCGGGCAGCATCCAGCCAGCCGTGGGGCTAGCAACCCCTCAAACCGCGTCCGCAGGCGGGGAGGAGAGGCGCACCGGCGGCCCACAGCGCCCGCAGCCGCGCGTCCAGCCGCCGCAGCAGCGCCAGCGCCGCCTGCTGGCCGGCGGCCGCCTGCCCCGCGCAGTCCGCCGCCTCCGCGGCCCACAGCGGCTCGCCCAGCGGCTGCACCGAAGCGGCAGCCTCCCAGCGGGCGTCCGGGTCGTCAGAGGCCGGCTGCGCGGTCAGCTGCAGCGGGCGCGCACACAGCTCCGGCGGCAGGTGCTGCGACAGCAGGTCGGACGGCTGCGGGCCGGTCCAGGCCTTGTGCGACCTGCAAAGGCGCAGCAGCAACGGTGACAGTCACAGTCAAAGTTACGGTAGCGGTAACTGTAACGGTCACAGTTACGGTAACTGTAACAGTAACGGCAGCGTAAGCGGCAACGGCGAAGGTGACGGGAGCAGGCAGGCACTGCACGGAAGCGGAAGCAGGAGAGGAAGAGACGGGCTGAGCGGATGGAGCACACACGCAGCTGGGGACGCTATCAGTGCAGGATTCAGACAGCGGTATGAGCAGCAGGCGTGCCTGGCCCCGGCAGGCCGCCTTCCCTTTTGCTGCTGCCTGACAGGAGGCAGGTGCTCGACAGACAGGCTGGGGAGGCACGGCGCCTGAAAGTGTGCGGCAGCGCGGCCAGCAGCGGCGCCGCAGTGGCGGCTGCCGCCTGCCCGGCCGGCAGCCCTGCAGCGAGCCAGGCGCCAAAGATGGGCAGCGGCAGGGCCGCCCATTTCACGCTGGGCGTGCGCCACTCGCAGGGGCGCAGGCGGCAGTAGCTCGCGAGCGCGTCGCCGTGCACGGGCCTGCGGGCCAGGCTGCTGGCGCGGCGGTTCAGGCGGGCGTCCCCCGCCCGAGAGTACAGCGCCGGCGGCCGCACCTGCGCGGTGGAGACAAGAGGATGGAGTCCACCAAGCGGGGTGTCAAACGGCCACGCAACAGACATGCTCCGCCGGGTTGTTTCTGTCGGCCCTCTTCATTATGGGCTCAAACCTCCCGGAACAGCCCTGGAGTGAACATGTTCGACTGGGCAGTCAGCGCGTATCAATAGGCAGGAAGGGCGCTGCCTTGCAGGCATGGCATGGGACGCATGACTGGCATGCGCCAGCGAGCAGGACTGGCAGTGGGCGGCCATGTCCGCAGAGGAGAGGGCACGCACGTCAGTTAAGCAGTCGGCTGCAGCGGCGGCCTCCTCGCTGCCGCCGGCGCCCGCGCTGCCGTTGGCGGACGCCGGCCGCTTCTGCTGCAGCGGCCCCAGGTGCTCCTCCAGCAGCGCCTGCAGGGAGACAGCTTTGTGGCTATCATCTGCCATCGGCAGACAGAGAGCGTGGCACCGGCGTGCCATGCAATGCCTGGCGCTGCAGGC
Source organism: Trebouxiophyceae sp. KSI-1 (assembly GCA_003568905.1). Lineage (NCBI taxonomy): Eukaryota > Viridiplantae > Chlorophyta > Trebouxiophyceae > Trebouxiophyceae sp. KSI-1. Next base: position 2,150 of record BHFV01000173.1, read on the forward strand.
GTCCAATGGAGACGGTGCGAGCGAGCCAGCAGCACTGCCAATCAGGGCCAAAGTCCACAGGACGGTTATATCAGGGTTTCCATGCAGACGCTGCAGGCAAGCAGCATGGAGAGGCGGGCAGCGGACCAGCAGGCCGGGGTCGTCCAGCTGCTCGCCAGCTTCCGAGCTGTCCAGCAGCAGCCGGTGCGAGGCGCCGACCCTGTCCCAGTAGAGCAGGTCCGCAGGGCCACCGCCGCCCAGGGCATCTGCCAGGCTGTTCCAGAAATGGCCGCCCCCAGGAATGCCCACCTCCTGGATCGGCGCGCTGCCAGGCAGGGAGGAGGGGGCCTCAGCGCCACCAGCACTGCCTGCGCTGCGCTGCAGCTCCCGTGGCACAAATATACCCGCTCGCATGCGCGCTCCTTGCTGGCTGCTTGCTGGATTGCAGCCAGCAAGGACTGGCTGATTGCTGCCAGCCATCAGCTGGAGCTGATGCCTCCATCAGCATCGGCATCAGCTGAGATTGCTGCTGATCTCCGACCTCAGATCAGCAACTGTTGATCTGATGGGCGATTGCTGCAGCAACCACCTCTCCCGGCCTGTGCTTCCGGCCTGGGCAGCAGCTTGCTTGCCTTCACCCCAAACTGAATCAGAACGGGCAGATTGTGGTGACCTAAAAGACAGGCTGCAGGCGGCAGGGAACCTGTCGTCTGCCGGCACCAGCACGGAGGCGAAGCTGCGGCCGGTGCCTCTTTCAACGGTGGCGTTCAGTGCGGTCACGATGTCAAAGCCGGGGCGGCCCTCGTAGGGTTGCCGCCGCCGGATGGCCCGGTGGCCGGCATCAACCTCCACAGCCGCCGGCACTGCGGGCGGCAGTTGGCCGAATCAGCCAGCAGCTCCAGCATTGGCTGGAGTGAGGCAAACAGGCGGCAGCAGGCAGCAGCAACAATTGATTGGCCAGCTTCTATGAGCAGTGCTGTCTTGTGGGTGGTTGTCTTGCAGCCGGGGCGGTTGCTGCAGGGAGAGACAATGGCATGGCACAGGTGGCGTCCTTGCCAAGCAGGAGCGCATGGCAGCCTGAAGGATCATGCAGGCTGCGGATGCATGGCTACCTTTTTGGCACAGAGGGGTGAGGTTTGGTGAGGAGGGAGGCACCCTGGGAGGTCGGCTGCGACTGCAGGTGCTGCTGAATGGCACTCAGAAAGGCCTCGGGCGACTGCAGCGCGGCCGGAAGGTGCTGCCGCGCCCAGGCGGCCACGGGGCGGGCGGTGGCCAGCAGCTGGAGCGGCAGCCAGCCGTCGTTGAAGCGCTGGGCCAGCAGCAGGTGCCCCTCGAACTCGGGCTCCTTTCGCAGCACCTGCAGAGTGACGCAGCACATTCGACACAGGTGGGCTCTGGGAGCGACTGCCAATTGTAATGCTCAACATACTTCCCGTAATTGATGGCAGGATGACACTGCAATACATGCACAAATGCACGCAGATGCCCCCCTTCATCGAAGGTCGGTGGCTGTGGCACGCCTCAGGGGTCAGCAGCTTGGCGATGACGTCCCACAGCGCGCCCGACGGCTTGGTCGCCTGGAAAGCTGGCTGCTGCTTCAGGAAGGCTAGGCCCTGCTCGGCTGCAGCAGCGGTCGCCGCCTTCTTGCTGCTCCCGACGCCTGCAGTTCCCCCAGCGGACTTTCATGGACCAAGCAAGCAGGACCTGGTCTTCCACCTGGCAGCTCATTTCAGCCATCCTATGCATTCAAGCGAACTGCGCGGCGGGGTGGCGGCCTGCAAGCGGCGGGAATCACGGAGTAACGCACCGGTAAAGCTCGTGGCGGCGAAGACGCCCGCCTCCGCGGTCACTGCGGGCAGGCTAAGCACGCAGATGGTCTGATTGCCATCCTGCTTCACCTCGAGCGCAGGCGTGCCGGCTTTGAGGCGCTGATAGAAGGTGTTGATCTCCTGGCGGGCCATGCGCTGGCGTTGCTGCCGCTGATAGCGGCCGAAAGCGGTCCTATCGACGTCAGGTTGGCTTTTAAGACAAGCTAGAAGACGCGGCTGCCGAAGTACGGCCGTGATCGTGCAGATGTGATGCGCGGTTCTTGATTTCGGGCGCACGTCTCGGTAACAAGCGCTCGGATGCTTGCTGTGAGCTCGCTGGTGTTGCCGTCAGTGTCGTACGATTGCTGGATGTGGCACAGCCGCGAATTCTGGCACCCCAAAAAAGTAATGAGCAAGTGCCCTAGCGGGAGACGGGGCCCCGCGCGTAGTCGGCAAAGCCTGATGGACGCCAACATGCTGCACGGCTTCCAGGTCGCGCTGCAAAAGGCCAAGCACGTGTGTATCCTGACAGGTGCAGTCGATCCTGATGCATGCTCCCATGCATCCGTGGTTTCTCTCGCAGCTGCTGACCCACCCGCCGTGCAGGCGCTGGGGTTAGCGCCGAGTCCGGCATTCCAACCTTTAGGGGTGCGGGCGGCCTGTGGCGAAGCTATGAGGCGACTGCTCTCGGTGGCCCTCTGCCCCAACGACATCGACATGCCGCATGGAGCTTTGCCGTCCAGCGCCCCTGACTCGCGCTTGCTTACATGCAGCCACGCCTGGAGCCTTCTCAAAAGACCCAAGCCTCGTCTGGGAGTTCTACCACTGGCGCCGTGAGGTGAGGCAGACAGCAGAAAGGGACGAGAGTTGTGGGTGCGACCTTCACAGAGTGGACGATTATGTGCCGCGCAGGTTGTGTCGAAATGCAGGCCCAACGCTGCTCACCACGCCATCACTGCATTCCAGAGAAAGTCAGCTGCAGACGGCAGGCGTGTGTCACTGCTGACCCAGGCTCGCCTCCCGTCCACTCGCGCCGCACGCATGCCTTCACCACGGTTCGCTCTGCTCACAGCTGCTGTGCATGTGGCAGAATATCGATGGGCTGCACGCGGCCGCCGGCTCGCCCGACCTGCTGGAGCTGCATGGCAGTCTCTGGAAAGTATGCAGGGCCAGGAGGTGGAAGCTCCTGTGGCACACATTTCCTGGCATGCTCCCAGCCAGCAAACCTGCTGGCCCCAACGACTTGTGTGGATGTTTCATGCAGCAATGGACTCAAGGACCCTTCAAAGGCGCCATGGGAAGACAGGAGGCAGCCGCTGGCGTGCCCCTGCCGCCACAAAGAGTGCTCGCATCGACGGTCTGTGAAATCACGGAGTAAGGAAATGCTGCGGCCTGCAGGTGCCAGCGCTGGAGGGTAAAGGCGCGCCCGAGCCGCACACGTCAGGTGCAGACATCCCTGTCTCCGAGCTGCCGCACGACAGCGAAGGCTACCTGCTGCGGCCGGGCGTGGTCTGGTGCGCCCGCCCTCCTCGCAGCCTGCCCCACCCCTCCCTGTTGAGGGACTGGGCACTCACAGCCTGGGTTGTGCTGGCTGCAGGTTTGAGGAAAACCTCAATCTTGCGGTGCTGGAAGCTGCAGAGGTGAGCTGCTGACGCCCGCTGTGGCACTGAGCGCCAGCTCAGCAGCAGCTGCTGTGCTCACGGCGAGTCGTGCTGCAGGCGGCTGTGGGCGAGTGCGACCTCTTCATGACAGGCTCGCTCCCTCCCCTCTGGCGCTCACCTGCCCTGCTCCCATCCCATGCAGCTCCCAACTTGGCCCTGCGCTGCGCTGCAGTCGGCACCTCTGCGGCCGTGTATCCTGCAGCCGGCTTTGCACTCCAGGCCAGCCCCCCTGCCAGCGCTCACTCGGCCTCATTGCGCCACAGCGGCATGCTGCTCACACGCCCGGCGACTGAACGCAGGCCAAGGCGGCCGGCGTTCCGTTGGCCGAGTTCAATCTGGAGCCCTCGGGCGCGACTGCCATCTGCGACTTTGTCTTCCAGGCACAGCTCCCTTGCAAGCACCTTGCCTGCAAGGCCAGAAGCAGGCAGTGGCTGAGGCGCCTGCCGCTGCCGCCGCAGGGCAAGGCGGGCGAGACTCTGCCGCAGGCGCTGGGAGTGGAGCAGGAGGTAAAAGCGGCGATGGCGGCACAGCAGCCGCCATGAGAACCGCTTCGACTGCTGGCCTGCATGCGTGCTGGGCGGCTGCACTGCTTGTGCCTGTGCAGCGGCGCCTGCTCCGCATTTCGTCAGCTGCACACAGCACCGCCCGCCGGCAGACACGCTTGCAAGCCGGCCAGCGCAGGTGTCAGCCTGCCAGATGCTCTCAGGGCATCAGGTGCCGTCATGGCACATCAATCAAATTGGGACTCGTCAACGTGGGTTCCATTCCCAGACGCCCCGTCAGCCGCTCGTTTGCACCCGGCAGGGCGCTGGCGCGCTCGGGCGCCCTCACACACCCGGCCAGAGGCGGGCGAAAATCGCTGCCCCCAGCTCACAGGGCAGGCCGGGTGCAGAGGGGCGGCCTGTGGCCCTGCAGGGGGGTGGCTGTGGGCGGCCGCCACAGAGCAGGGCAGGTGGGGGAGCATCCCGCTGGCCCGGGGCCAGGCCATCCGGCTCGGGAGGCTCAGCCGGCGATGACTATGAGTTCCTTGAAGGTGACAATGAAGATCATGACTATGACCGCGACTAACAGGAACATGATGCACAGGATCGTGCGGCTCTGCTTCTGGCTCTTTTCCGCGCGCTCCAGCTCCCGCACGCCCTGCTCCACGGAGGTGGCCACCTGCCGAGCGGGGAATCGACTCGTGAGTTTCGCAGATGTTTCATGATGCGCTTGTTCTGGGCTTGAACCGAATCAAGAGCTGTTGTGCGTTCCATCCAGGACGTGGGCAGCCCAGTGCTGCCAATGAAAGCAAGGGGGATGAGTCAGCCGCCCCCTGGCCAGCCCAGCGTTGGCAAGGCATGGGCCGTCCCGCGCATGCAAGGGGCGTGGGCTTGGGAAGGCGCTCTGAAGGGGAGGCAAAGGCATGTGCGGCGCACATTCTCCATGTTGTAGTCGATGCGGTCGAGGATGGTGCCCTGGTCGATGACGAGCACCGACAGGTCCTTCATGATGCCCGTCAGGTCGGCGATGCTCTTCAGGATGTTGCGCACCTCGCGGTCGCGCTCCTCGGCAGAGCTGTCCATCGTGTCTACCCGCAGCGCCTGCCGCACAAAAGGGCCGGGAGTGAGAGAGGGCATCAGGTGTCATTATGGCTGCATGTACTGTTTCGTTTGGGGGTTACCGGTGCGGCGACTTGAGCTTACTTGGTTACCATGTGACCAGGTAAGATGTACGGCATTCCCCTCTGGCGGCTGCGCCTCGCAGCCAGGCCCAGCTCCCGTCCCTCTAGAGCCCATGACTGAAGCTGGGCAAGTGCAGCAGCTGGCTCATCCGGGGCTCGTCTCTCCGAGAGCAGCGCAGCCCCCAGCTGCTGCTAGCACCTTCCAATCTGCCATGCCAGGGCCCGCAGGCACCTCCCGCGGCTCTCTTTGCTGATCTACAGTGATCAGGCAGCTGCCCGGCAGCTGCTGCGCGCCTGCAGCTCCGAGAAGCCCGGGTCGAACTCGTCTTCCCGCGGCGCCCCCGTCGGCTGCCGGTCGTCCAGAATGGAGAGGCTCGAGTCCGAGAGGTGCACTCCGTCCCGCTGCGACAGCTTCTTCAGGTACTGCTTCTGCTGCTTGCGGAACGCGACGCTCAGGCGCTGCAGCTCGATGGCGAGCGTTCGCTGAACGTTCTGCTTCACCTGCGGGCCGGCACACGCGTGCGGGCGGGTAAGCTCAGCTTGAGGCGTGCATGTCGATGGAATGGCTCTGCTGCCGGGAGCAAGTGCTGGTCCCTAACACACCCATGCTTTCCCCATCATCTCTCAGAGCGCTGGTGCAAGGTGCAGCTTTTGCTGACAGTCGGGTTAGCCTCAGTTGCATGGCCAGGCTGCTGCAAGCCCGCAGCTCAGCCACAGTCCCGGAGCTCAGCAGCGGTCTGCTGCAGCTGCCGCCCGCCCGTGCAGCAAGTGTGATTGTGCTGTTCAGCGGGGCGCGAGGCACAGCGGGCATGGGACAGGACGGGCAGAGTGTGAGGCAGTGGTGAGGCAGGCGGGTCAGTCAGCAGGGTGCGTGGGGAGTAGTGGGAGGGCAGCCTGCCTTCTCGTCGGCCTCGCCCGCGGCCGGCCCGGCCGTGAACTGCTGCAGGCGCGCCTCCACGCGCCGAAAGAGGCGGGTGATCTCCTGCGTCAGCACCTCGATCTCCGCCTCGGTCGCCTCGCCGTCGTCAAAGCTGGTGAGCACCGCTCGGCCGTGCGCCTGCCGCAGCGCCGCCATCTGCTGCTTGATCTCGTGCATCTCCGTGCGGATCGCTTCCCGGAAGTCGACGTAGCGCGGCGGCAGCGCGGCGGCCATCTCCAGGACGGTGGACGGCCCGGCGCCGCCATCGGCTGTCGAGTCGAGCGCGGCGGCCAGCAGCCTATCCGTCGCCCTGCGAGCGAGGCAGGAGCGTCAAAAGGGCGACTAATCTGGGGCGCAGGGGCCCGAGGCTGGTGTTGGGACTGCTCGGCATCAGTCTCATCCGCGAGCATGGCTTGCGCTTTACTGGTCTTGTTTGTCAGCGCCAGCAGGGGGTTCGGGCGATATGAAGCAGCCGGCTGTTCTTCAGCAGCACCAGAGGCAGCAGCAGGCGCGGGGGGAGAGGGAGACGCACTCCTTCTCAGGATTCTCGTTGCCCAGTGACAGGGGGCGCGCCGTGGCGCGCGCCTGCTTCCGGTATTTCATAAACAGGTCCGTCCGGTTCCGCGTCACGCCCAGCGCCGCGGCCATGGCCGGCAGGCGCCGTGCGCTCCGCTACAGGCGCGCAACGCCCGCCGGAATGGGCTTGTGCAGACGAGTCCTGGGGAGGGCCAGCGGCCAACAGCTGGCCGATACGCGCCCTGTTTGACTTCAAGACGTCCCGTACAGCGTGCAATCGACTTTCAGCGGCCCTGTCGCGCAGATGCCAATCAGATTTCCGACACCGTGCGCCAAAAGGAGGGGCGAGAGCTGACAGCTGATGGGTGCTAGACCGTGAATGTGCAAAAGCGTTTGTGGGAAGGGTAAGCTGCGATGTGACACTGAGGGCCGAAGCGCACAGAGACCAGCCTCCATCAACCCGCAGCCGGCCTCCCCGTCGCCATTTCTGCGCCGCTTCAGGGCGCGCACGATCCAGAAAAGCGCTCCTGGTCCCTGCGAGCCACGCTGCAGGGCCGCCATGGCATCGGAGGAGCGGGCATCGCGCGGATCGCGCTCCAGGTCTCGCTCGCGGGGCAGCCGGTCGCGCTCGCGGCCGCCCTCAATCTCCAGGTCGCGATCGAGGTGCGGCCCGCATAGCCTGCCCGGCGATGGCCGCTCAAGCCGCACAACGAGCAGCTACTCGACTTGCCTTCTTCAAGCTGCTGGTTGCTGGGCTGAGCCCGCGGGCTGCCGTCCTGCCAGGGACAGGAGCCGGGAGCGGCGGCGAAGGCGCAGCAGCCGCAGCGACAGCGACGACAGCCGGGAAGGCCACAGGCGGCGCAGCCACCGCCGCCGGCGCTCTAGGTCCCCACCGCCGGGCGCCCTGCCGATGCCCCCTTCACGCCTATGGCGCCGCCCCGCAGCACGCAGCAGACGCCGCACACCCGCTGGCCGGCCCGGCTGACAGGAGGCTGAGGTGGCTGAACGCTGGTCCAGGGACCGCCGAGGCGACAGCCGGGACCGCGACTCCCGCTCGCCAGGTGGCCCTCGCATGGAGTCCCCACCAGCAGTCGCAGCGCTCCTTCCCGCTGCAAGCATGTTGACACGTCTCCATGCACGGCTGCAGACTCGCGCTCGGAAGGCGGCTACCGGAGGCGCAGCCGCAGCGGAGAGCGCTGGCGGCGGCGGCGGCGCAGCCCCAGCCCAGGCGACCGCTGGGAGCTGTCAGACGACAGCCGCGAAAGCGGGCAGGCGAGCCTCTTCCCTGCCCAGCCCGCCCTGCAGGAGGCGCTGGCAGCCGAGTGGCATGCTCTCAAGCCTGCCGCCGCGCCGCAGGCGCGAAGTGAGGACAGCGGCGGCCGCCGGTCCCACCGCAGCGGGCGGCGGCAAGGTGCGGCGACGGCGGCAGCGGCGACCGCCGCCTGACGCCCGCCGGCCTGCAAGCTGAGGACTGGCGCTGCCGGGGGAAGCCGCGCGGGCCGTGGCCTCACCCGCAGCCGCCGCTGTGCCCACAGGAGGATCGCGGCGGTCCAGCCGCAGCCGCAGCCGCAGCCGCAGCCGCAGCCGTCGGAGCCGCAGCCGCAGCCGTCGGAGGCGCAGCCGCAGCCGCAGCCGGCGGCGGCGCCGCTCGTGGGAGAGGGACAGCCGCTCGCCGCCGCGGCAGTCCTGGCGGCTGCACCGCCACGACCCCACCAACGTGCTCTTCGTGCGGGCGAGTCCTTCTCCCCACCC
>BHFV01000173.1:10638-43242 GCA_003568905.1 Trebouxiophyceae sp. KSI-1
GGGGGGGGGGGGGGGGGAGCTGGTCCAGACGTGCTGACAGCCCGGTGCCGGCCGCAGGGCATCCCGGAGGACATGGACGAGAGCGACATCCACCGCCTGTTTGAGCGTGAGGCTCTCCTTCACTCCTGGAGGGCGGAAGTCAGAGACACGGAAAGTTGGGAAATGAAAGACGGAAAGAGACAAGGCGGCTGGTGGGGCCTGCCATGCAGCAGCGTGCCGCGAGTGAGGCGCCTGTGACTGCCCGCAGGCTGGCCGCGCGTCCGCCGCATCTCTGTCGCCCGCGAACGCTTCACCGGGCTGCCGCGCGGCTTTGCTCACGTGGCACGCCTCCCTTCCCTCGAGACACACATCGGGCCCCCGGGCTGCATGCCGGCCTCAGGGGAGGCAGCAGCCTCCGGCTGCACCAACCACGGCATGAGAGCGAGCTGGCCGCATGCGCTGCACGGTCATGCTCCCGCATGCGAGCCCAGCGCTGCAGATCCATGGTCAGCAAGCGCTGCAGTGTGTCGCCAGCAAGCCGCACTGCCCGTCGCGGCAAATCGATGACCGGCCGCCCATAACCAACGGCCCGGCTGCGCAGGAGTTTGAGGACGTGAGCAGCGCCCGGGAGGTGCTCGAGTCGGAGGCCCTCGCCGTGGAGCTGCCTGACGGCGGCCGGCTGCGCCTCGACTTTGGCAGCCTGCCGCCGGGCGGCGGCGGCAGCAGCTATGGCGGCGGCGGCCAGCCGCAGGACTGGCTGTGCACCATGTGCCAGGCGACCAACTTTGCGCGGTGAGAGCCTTTTTGCCATCGCTGGTGTGCGCAAACACACGGACACGAAGCAAAGCAGGTGCCACTGGTTCAAGCGTGAGAGGGGCGGCCCGGCAGGAACGTCTGTCCTGGCATCCGTTCCAGTGTCCGGGAAGAATGTCAGCATTCCTGGGACACGATCCGGAAAAGCTTTGGCTTTGACTCTTGAGTTGTGCCGCCACTGCCTGCTGTCTTTGACGACCCTTCATTCGTTACCCTCCCCCCCCCCCCCCCCCCACAATGTATCAGCAACAGCACGTTTCTGCGGCGCTGTGGCTGCCAGCGGGCTGCCAGGAGGTGCAACAGCGCCCCGCCGCCGTCTGCACGCTGGCGAGACCTTTGAAACGTGCGCCCGCAGGCGGCTGGAGTGCCACCAGTGCAGCTCGGCGCGGCAGCCGGACGCGCCGCGCGTGAGCGCCGACGGCGACGCGCCCTCCCGCGTCCTCAAGGTCTCGAACCTGGATCCGCACATCACGTGCGCCCCCCTCCAGCCTCTCTCATCCTGCCTGCCTCAGGCTCCATATGCTGGCACAGGCACAGCTGCGCAGAACGCCGTCTGCACCCGCAAGTTGCAGCCGTGCCCGACAGGAGCAGGAGGTGCTTGTTCCCGACTTTCCTGCCAGACCCCGGGCAGGCTAGCGCGCTGCAAAGGTCGAGGGCGAGATCCAGAGGCCGGCCTTTCAGCTGCACATGAGCTTCAGCGGCAGGCAATCGCTTACCCAATCAGAGCTGACGCCCGGCCACGCTCGGCCGCAGCGTCGACTCGCTCCATGCGCACCTGAGCCAGGCGGCGCCGCCCCGAGACGTGATGCTGATCAGCGACCGGCAGACGGGCGCCCCCCGCGGCTTTGCCATCGCGCACTTCAACACTGTCGCGGACGCCGCCAAGGCGCTGCACCTGCTGCAGGCGCGAGGCTCCCCTGCCGGTGCCGCCAGGCCAATGCTGGCTCGCTGGCATGCTGAGAATCTGCCGAGCATTGCGCTGCACACTCAGGGCCTCAGGCCATTGCAGAGCCAGGCAGTCTGCTGTGGCAGCAAGCTGGGGCGAGCTTCGCCTGCCGGCCAGAGAGAGCCGCCCGCCGTGTCTCCAAGCTCCAGAACCTGGCGCACCGTGCTTGCTGGGTGTCAGCGGCAGGCTGAGCCTCCTGCCAGCGCGCTGCCAGGACACGCGCATAGCGGAGCAGGAGCGGCCGCTGCGGCTGATGTTTGCGCGTGACAAGCATGCGCCGGCGGCGGCGGCTTCGGAGGCTGCCGCCAACGCGCTGGAGGCACAGCTCCCCCCCTGCCTGCTGCCTGATTGCGGGCCGCCTGTTCTGGCACGCTTCTGCAGCTGGCGGGAATGGACGCTGAGCTTTTCGCTTTCTGTCCAGTGAGCAGTGCAGCTTGCTGAAGCATCCAAGCTGATCGGCGCCCGGCAGCTGGCAACTAGATGTGCAATCCTGAGGCATGCCCGTGATCCTACCTTGCCTGCGGGTAGCCCACATGCTCACAGCCGCTGCCCTCTGCCTGCAGGCTGCGCAGTCCATGGCGGCTTACTCCAACTGGGCGCCCCGCGAGTTTGACGAGTCGGCCGTGGACGCTGCAGCCAGCGCCGCAAATGGGCAGGGGCAGCAGGCGCAGGCGCAGGCACAGTCAGAGGCGTCCGGCAGCGATGCAGGCTTCCAGTATGACAGCGCCTCTGGTACGGCTCCTCGCTGGAGTGCGTTGCATTTAAACGTGATGAAGGGTGTGCCGCTGGACAGCAGCTAGCAAGAGCGTGCGCTGGGCATGGCCTGCGGATGGGCAGGCTGCAGCAGGCCAGACGCATCAATAGGAAGCAATGCTTCACATTGGGGAGCATTGACCGCTCTGCTGCTGTGTGTTTGGGAGCCACTTGAGCTAGCAATGCTCGCCAGCAATACCGACTTGGGGCGGTGCTACGCCGCTGCAGGGTACTACTTCCACGCTGCCTCTGGCTTTTATTACGATGCCAACACCGGCCTGTATTTCGACAGCAGCGACCAGCAGTGGAAGCAGCAGGACCCTGCCACCGGGCAGTACCTGCCAGTGGCGGCAGGCAGCGGAGGGGCAGCGGCAGCTCCTGCAGCTGCCGGAGCAGCATCCAGCAGTGCGTCTGCCTTGCCTCTGCCCCTTTGCTTATGGCTGTGAGAGGCAGAGCAATGCTGCTCCCGAGGAGCTGGCAGGGCGGCTGCTGGCAGCAGGCGTGTTGTGTGATTGGCTTGCAGCAAGCAAGCCATATCAGGCAGACAGATGTAGGGAGTGATTTGGAAGCAAGGTGGGCTGGCATGCGGCTCATGTTCTGAAGTGTTGGGTGGCCTTGCAGGCGGCATGCAGGCGCCTGAAGCGGGCTACCAGCCGCCAAAGGAGGGCCGCAAGCGGGGCGCAGTCATCGGCTCGGCCGCCCGCCTGGACCCCGAGGCGGTGCAGGCGGCCGCCCGGGAGGCAAAGGCCAAGGAGGCGTACGCTGCCCAGATGGCTCGCCAGCGCCAGGTGCCTCACCCAGCCTTCTTTGTGTGCTTAATGCCAGCCAGATGGGAGTAGCTTGCGAGCCGCAGCACGCCAGGCTGATCAACGAAAGCCCAGCATAGCAGGCTGAAGGACTATGGTTTGCGTGGACTGCAGGTTGGGCGTGCTGGGAAACAGAATAACAAGGCAGGCGCGCAAAAGCAGGGCGGCGGCGTGCAGCGGGCGCCGTCGGCAGCTGTACAGCCGCAGCCGGCTGCTGCAGCAGCTCCTGCGGCTGTGAAGGGCGTCATCAGGAGCAGCGGCAAGTGGGGCGGGCCCAAGCCGGCCTAACGCCATCGCATACAAGCTTGAGCGTGTAGGTGGTAGAGAGAGCACAGCAGTGAATGAGTAGTGTGTAACAACGTCAGTCTGAGCACGCAAGCAAGGCGCCGCAGCGAGTGGTGCGAGTGTTTGAAAGCCACCAAGGACTGAAAATGGCGGGAAAGTGCGCAGCGGCGAGGTCTGTCACCGCGGCAGGCGCGGCGTTGACGCAGGCAGCCACTGGAAGCTGCCACACGCCGCCATTCATATTGCCGTTCGCGCCACAGCTAGTGGAGCCCGCTCAGGGGCGGACGGTACCCGAGCGCCGAGTTCACGGAAGTGCGCGCTGCCAGCAGCTGATCGGAGACGCGGAAGCCAGCCCGCCGGCGCAATGCGCGATCGTCTGCACGGAGGAGGACGGGCGTGGGGTCTGAGCGGCAAACGCGGAGGACGCGAGCCGGCTCGGCTCAGCGCGCTGGCGCTCCTCCAGCTGCTCTGACACGGTCACAGCGAGCCAAGCTGGCGCCGTGCAGCTGGCGGAACTTATGCGACCAAAGAGGCTGCCCGTGGTGGCTGCGCTCATTTGCCAGCTTGCTGCCTGGCTTTGCGAAGCCCAACAGGCATCCAGCAGCAGCTCTGCGCCGTACAACAGCGCAGCTGCTGCCCCTGCTCACATAAAGCATTGCTTGTGCTATGATACCACTGCTCCAGCGGGTCCGGACGGCCGGCTCTTCACCTGCCAGCAGCACGTGCGGCCCCAGCCTCCCTTGTTGCCAGCCCTTCCGTGTTCAGCAGCAGTGCCAGTGGTTCAAGCCAGCTTCTCTTTGGCAACAGCGCATCTACCAGGCTGCTGAGAGGCCTGTTGTGTTGTGTGCAGAAAGCATGGGGCCTCTGCAATGCAACCTGGACGCTGCAGCCAAAGGCGGACGCCCGTGGCTACTGCGCTCAGACATGCGGCCGCTGCGACTGTGCAGGCCACCCCAGCGCAGGCGCCCCGCTGGGGGTTCACAAAAATGCGCAATCACCGGCAGCCTCGCTGGCAACAGCGAGAGCGCCAGTCAGCAGCTCGGCGCCGGCGCCAAACCAACGGGACAGCAGCCGCAGCACAGCCCCCAGGGGACATCCCGTAGCACAGCCAGCAACCAGCAACAGCAGCAAGGCCCCAGCCATGCAGCCAGCAAAGGAAGCAACAGCCTTCCCAGCTGCCCGGCATGCCGCTGCAGCCCCGGGAGCGCAGCCGCCGATGGCTCCAGCCGCCCAACGAGACAGCGGGGCGGCTGCTGCTCCGAGGCTGCCTGCACACGTCACGGCATCATCAGCCAGCGCTCCTGCCAGGGTCGGTCGTGCCTCGCAGTCGGCTTCTGCGCCAACGCCAGCTCCTACACCTCATCATCCTCCAGCCATGCTGCAGGCCCTGGCAGCGCCGAGGGGCAGCAACAGGCACCCCCCGCCCTCTGCCAGAACACCAGCCAAGCCAGGCCCAGAGCCAGCCGCGGCCAGCAGCAGGCCAGCTGCTGCAAGGCTGCCGCATTCAGCGGCTGCACACGCCCCCAGGCCAAGCCACCAGCCGGCAGCAGCCGCTCCACAGCAGCCTGGCGTGCCAGGGCAGGCAGCCGCGCTAATCAGCAGCCACGCTCCCATGGCAGCAGTTCTGGCTGAATTCTCGCTGCCAGCGGGTGCAAGTGGGAGGCAAGGGGTGCCTCCGGGGCGACAGCGCAGCCCTGCACATGTGGGCCGGAGTGCGGGCAGCGCTGCGCGAGCTGTCCCTGCCCCACAGCCTCAGGGCTCCGTGCTGCCGGTGCCTGCTCCAATTGTAGCTCCGCCACTGCTTTCCACTGCTCAGCCAGCCAGTGCTCCTGCAGCCTCGCAGCCAGCTGCAGCCCCACGGCCAGCGGTTGCCCCTGCAGCTACTCAGCCAGCAGCCGTCCCTGAGGCTGTGCCGTTAGCAGCTGGCCCTGCAGCCTTGCAGCCGCAGCCGGCAGCCGGCCCTGCCAGCGGCTTGCCAGCGGGCAGCAATCAGGCGCCAACTGAGAGTGCGAGCGGACCGACCCAGCGGGGCTGTGAGTGCGATGACATCCCGCCGCCAAGCGCGCTTTACGGCAACTTCACCTGCCAACAGCAGGCAAGCCGCCCCTCTCAGTCCCTGCCGGTGCCATGCAACACTCGCTACACAACTGCCCACCGCTTTGTGGACTAATGGGTGACGCCACAACGCCAGCGAGCTGTCCTAACTTTCGGCAGGAGGCGGCAGCCATCGTTTCCGCACCCCGCACAAGCTGCGCCTGTGGTGCGAGCTCTTGTCAGTGGCAAGCAGCAGGGCACCACTGCCAGGCTCTCCTGAGAAGTTGCCAGCCGCGGGCCGCTGCAGGCCGAGTATGGCAAGTGTTCCAGAGCATGGATGCTGGACACCAGCCAGACGCCCCATGGCTACTGCGCCGCCACCTGCGGCCGCTGCAGCTGCCGGCCGGTCGCAGCCCCGCAGCCGCCACCCGGCCCTCCGCCTGCCAGCGCCGGCTGCGGCTGCAGCGACGTTGCGCCTGACGGCAAATTCACTTGCCGGCAGCAGGCAGGCCTTCCCTGATGCTCGCGAGTTGGTTTACCTGCATCATGAGCAGGCCGTCTGAAGTGCATTGCACCGAGCAAGCTTGCAGCATGCCTGCTTGAGCCACCCTCTTCCTGGCCATGGCATGCACATCATTGCATGCATCCCTGCGCATGTAGCTGCATTCGAAACGTCACCTAACAGAAATGAGCTGCATGCCTCTCTATCCCTCATGCATGTCTCGCTTTGCGTGACCAAGCAGACGGACTGACGCTGATACACGTTGCTCGGCTGGCAGGCCAACTTTGGCAAGTGCCGCGCTGCATGGATGCTCGACACGTCTGTGGCCCCCGACGGCTTCTGCGCCGCCACCTGCCGTCGCTGCAGCTGCCAGCCGTCTGCCGCGCCCTTGATGCCCCCAACGCCCGCCGCTGCCCCTAGCACAAGGGCCTGCGCCTGCAAGGACACGGCACCGGACAGCAAATACACCTGCCAGCAGCAGGCACGCTCCCTGGAGCCAGCAGCCGGCAGGCTTTCCTCTGCATGCCCGGCGCAGCGTGGCAATGGTCAATCGTCAGCTTGGCCCCTGCCGGTGCCAGCATGCTAGCTGCTTGCGCTTTAAATCTTGTGGCCGTCGGCGTGCAGAAAGCCTTCGGGCAGTGCAGCGCGGCCTGGATGCTGCAAGGCGGCTTTTGTGAGGCGACCTGTGGCCGCTGCCCGCCAGGTGCGCGCCTCCTCCGCAGGCAGCAGCAGCATGTCACGCTCGCTTTCTCCCATTACCCTTCCAGAGACTGTCTTGCTCCCGTCGCTTCAGTGCCCTCGTTTTCTTCTGCTTGTCACAGATAGAAAAGCTTGGATCTTCTGGTCTCGCTGCTGAGCGCCTCCCTTCAAATGAGCTGAGCTGAAAACAAACTTTGGGGTTGCAGGCTGTGCGGGGATGTCTGGGCCGACAGCCGTCATGCAGCAGGTCTCCCAGGAGCCAGCCGGACAGTCCCCCTGCAGCTGCACGGATGTGCCGGTCGATGATGCCACCACCTGCGCTGCCAGTGTGGGTCCCCTGCTCTGCGCATGCAACGGCCAGGCAGCACTCCGCCTGCTGCCTGCCGATGCCTCGCTCCCCAACGCTCGCCGCTGGCCCCTGCTAACGCTGCCCGCTCACCTAAGCTGCAGTCTGCAGAGCATTGCCTCTCTAGCCGCAGCTGCTCCACAGCCTGCCAAGCCATCCTGGCAGCCGCCTGAGGATGTGAAAAGGGCCCCATGCAGGCGGCTGCAGGTGCTTGCGGCCAGGCGTGGATGTTGGCCGGCTCTTACGTGGCCCCCTACGGCAACTGCCAGACCGCCTGCGGCCGCTGCCCCGCCGGCTGCGCCCCGCCCGCCCACGCCGCCTGCCCCTGCGCAGACGTGCAGCCGCCCAACGGCACCTGCACGCAGCTGGTGAGCCCGCATGCGGACACGGAACGACCTTTCCAGGCTCCTCCTGCATGCAATCAGGACAGGCGTTTGTGCAGGCTGCCGCTTGCTGTTCCTGGGAGCGTCTGGGTGCCAGCAGCAGGCCACACTTTGCATCACAAGAAGCGAGCCCCCATCCGCCTCAGGCAGGCAGCTCCGCGGCAGTGAGAGCCCGCCTCCTGCTGCCGGCTGCAGGTAGCACAGGCGCGCTGCGGCGAGCCGTGGGTGCAGCAGGCCGCAGCCGGCGCGCCGCACGGCTTGTGCCAGGCCTCCTGCCAGCGCTGCCCCTGCACAGACCTGCCTGCGCCCGGCGCCCAGCAGACCTGCGCGCAGCAGGCACGCCCCTCGCATACACTTCGAAGACTCAGGCATGTTGCTGTGCTGTTGGCCGATTGTTGCTGAATGGCCCGTGGCTGGCTGCAGGCGGCAGCCGGCATGTGCAGCCAGCTGACAGGGCTGCCAGCCGATCCAAACGTGCCTGGAGGTTACTGCATGACCAGGCGCACCCCCCCTGCCTTGCTCCAACAACCCCTTGGCTGGCTTCGGGCCCACCAGCAGCGTTCTGACTGCGCCGTCTGCTCCGCAGCTGCGGGAGGTGCGACCTGCAGCAGGCTTGCCCGGCGTACGCAGCCACGCTGGCGCTGCAGGGCCCCTCGTCGTCAGGCGGCCGCTGAGTATTGCATGCTGGGGCAGCTGGCAAGCGCCGGTAGTCTTGTAGCTTGCTTACATTATTAGGTTCCCCAGGAGGAAAGCGTGCAGCGCATAAGGCGGTGGGATAGCAGCGCGACTGCGCAGCGCCGTTTGCGACCCTGCTGTTACAGAACCGTGAGCAATGTAGCGCAAGAGACGCAGCAACGCGGCAGCACAGCATCATGAAGAGCAGAAGGTCACTCGCCGCTGCTGGCACACACACACGTAAGCAAGGTGCTCGCAGCCTTGAATGACCATCAGGCAGCTGCTGCGGTCCTCTCACACCAAAGAGCCACAGGAGCGTGACAAAAGCCCCTGCGACTCGTCAATGGCAGGCAGCTGCATTACAAGGGCAGCTGGCAGGCACTGTCAAAGCCAATTACAGAGGGTCTGTGTCAGAGCTGCTGCCCTGGCCGGGAGCCGACCGCCTGGATTTTGGCCTTCAGGGAGGCGCTGTGGACGTCGGCCGTCTTTGGCAGCGCCGCCCAATCGGCCGCCACGCGCCGCCGCAGCTCGTCAAAGCTCTCCCACTCTGTCTGCAGCGCCGCAGTCCTCGATGCCTCAAGACAAGTTCGCTCGCCATCAAACAACAGAAGCATGAAAGTGCCTGAGCACAGCGGCTGCGGCTTGCCAGCTGCCTGTGCGGGGCCCGAGGCGGCAGCAGCTGACCTCTGTAGCTGTGGCATGGCAGTGCAGCTGCGGCCTATGACCGGTCACCGAATTCCGCCACTTCTGAGATTGCATTCTGACAGGGCGGGGCCAGCAGCTCGCCTGCACGGGCCCGTGATCGTACACCACTGCCAGCAGGTCCTCCCCTGCGGCCACCTCCCCGGACTCGGCCGGGAACACTGTCGGGACGCCGCCCACCGCCTTGACCGCCAGCGCGCCCGGCAGCGAGCTCTTGCCGCCGGCGGTCGGATGCTTCATGATGTCTGCCTCCCTGCCGTCTGCGTACCTGCGGCAGAGACGTTGAAACAGCCTCTCACCAAGAGTCAAGGCACTGCAGATCGGACACGAGGGCCTTTCAACGAGAGCTGGCAGCTCGCTGCTGTGTGAACAGCAGCAGCAGCAGAAGGCCAGTCGCGATGCTTGGAGTATTGTCTGGATGCTTGGATGCTTTTCAGCCCCTTGGTGTCAAAGGCGTACGCAGCAGCAGCGGCAGTTTATGGGCAGCAGACATGCTGTTTCGAGGGCAGGAGGCAGCTCGCCTGATGCGGCTGAGCTTGGTGGCGAAGCTCATCGTGTCGCGGTCCACCTTCTGCAGCAGGCCGCCGCCCATGCCAAAGGCCACCGCCTGCAGCAGTAGTGCGAGCGGCCCATGCCTCACAGATCTGGGACCTGTGACATGGCTGGTGATGGCTGACTGGGCCTTTCCCTTGACAGCAGCGCCAACCAGGCTACAAAAGACGCCAAGTGAGTGAGCGAGACAGTGAGCTTCAGAGGGATGGAGGGAGAAATTAGAGAGCTAGCGAGTGGACCAGGGAACAAGCTGATGAGTGAGCTTGCGGGCGAGCAAGCAAGCGGAATATGGAGAAGGAGAACGCGGGGGGCGCGCCTCCGCGCTGAAGCCAGCCTGCAGCACGGCGTCCAGGATGCGGCCCAACGTCTGGATGTTGATGCCATCGCCCTGTATCACGCCAGCCCCCCTCGGCACCTTGAACCCCCGGCTGTTGGTGTCGGCACCAAACACGCGCTCCGCCGCCCGCAGCGCCATCAGGACCGCCTCCACCGGGTCGCCCGAGTCCGGCCGCAGCACCATGAAGCCGCCGGCCTCAAGCTTCTCCTGTGCCACCGCCGGCAGCACCTCCGCCAGCGCCTGCAGGGCAGCACACACACCACCAAGTGGGACGCTGGGGCGTGGGCAAGCAGAGGCGACGAGGAATGGGGCGGGGTGTGCGAGCTGTTGGGGCTGGATGGGAGGGGGACTGCACCGCGGCGTAATCGTAGCTGTCCATGACGCAGGCGAACAGCCCCTGCAGGAGCGAAAGCCACGCTTTTAGACGGCCCCCATCACGCCATGAAGGGGGTCAGAGGGAAGGGGCCCCGAGACCTGGCCGTACTGCCGGATCATGTTCTGAATGGCCGCCTTTTCGGTCCGCCAGGCTGTCATCACGCTGTGCTCGGTCGCGGGGATGCTGGACGCCACCGGCCGCCCGCCGTTCAGGTGGAACTGCGTGCGACAGTTACGGTTACCCGGCAGTTACAGGTAACCTCCAGGCGCCTCAAGCGGCTCACCGCGCAACGAGCAGCTGCTCGGCGCGCGACGACTGAAAGCGCGTGCCGCCGCTCCAAGCCGGCTCGCAGCAGCCAGCGAAGTGTAGCCTGAGAGGCGGGCGGTCTGATGGGCACTGCTGCTGCCCAGGCGAGTTCCCAGGAATCGGCCGCTGTGGCTCTTGCAGGCGGCGGCAGCTGCATTGGAGGGGTGGGGGGTGATGTCGGCTGCCCGCCTGCGCATAGTAGGCGGCTGACATCGTGTCGCTGCCATCAAAGCTGAGCAGGTGGGCCACGCCGCCCAGCACGCTCTGCTCCACGCAGGTGCAGCCTCGCATGCCAAAGTCGTGCAGCCGGCTGCCGAGCAGCGGACTGGCGGCGCCCGCCTCGGCGCTGCGCTCAAAGGCGGCCTCGATCACGTCTCGAGCTCGTCGGCTGAGCGTGGCCACGGTGGTGGGGTACCTGCCGGGCAGCCGCGCCCATAACCACAAGAGATGCCAGAGTTGCAAGCCAGCTTCTGGCGGATTCAGGCAGCCGGTGTCACTGCCAAGGCCTGACAGTAACCACCAGGCCCAGAAACAACGGGCCACATCCAACTACAAGTCATGGGTTCAGAGGCGGAGCCAGCTGCTTTGGCCACCCGGGCAGACTCAGGCAGCCCCCAGAGGTCAGCGTCCAGGCGGGAACCGGCTGCTCCCTGGTGAGTAGTCACAGCAGGGCGGATCAGCCTCACCATGCCATGGTCAGCAGCGTCTCCAGGTAGGTGCACAGCGGCGCATACTTGCCGGCCGCAGTGATCTGATACACGGGAACATGGGCATGCACGCAGCTGCCCTCCCGCAGCGTCTGCAGCCTCACGGGGAAGTATCCTGCGGGCACAAGGCCATGTTCCAGGCGCCGCTGAGGCTGTTCGTGGTGGCGGTTGGGAGCGAGGGGAGGCGCGCCGTCGTGCTCCTTGATGAAGTCGAGGAAGAGCTGGCGAGGGAAGGCAAAGGGAGCGTGGTTGGGCGCCAGGTGGGTCCTGCATTGTGCCGATAGGAGCGCTCGAAGGAGCGTCCGCTGCGAGCCGTGCGCCGAGTTTGAGGAGGGGAGAGGTGGCACTGGAAGAAGGCGTCCGCCTGCTCCACATCTGCCACCGACCAGCGCCGGTGCAGCCACGTCTCCAGAATGTAGCGTAGGCCGTAAAAGACGAGGCGTGTGTCGTCCTTGTCCTTGCCGTAGCCTTGCCGAAACTCTCCGTACTGCAAAGAGAAGTAAAGATGAAAATGAGCATCAAACACTGAGGTCACTGCTGAAGAAACTCAGCAGGTGGGATGACGATGCACTCACCGCGACCATCTCTGTCGCCTCCGGGTACGCCTTGAAGTGCGACGCTTTGTATGTGTCGGAGAGCACCGGGAGTGGCAAGGTCCACGGCAACATGCTTGGCAGCATTTGTGTGCTGCCTGCCCGGGTGACGCCGACCCGAGACGCGGCAGCAGCCTCGAGCGGTAGCTTATGACCAATTTTGAGCCGTCTAGCAGCGTCTGGAAGCTGGTGAGCCGGCAAACGAAGTCCACGGAATCTGCATGTCAACACATCTGGCATGTACGCTGGAAACGGCCGCTGCCAAGGAAGCAATCTGCTGTCAGTGGGCGTGACGCATGTGACACTGCGCAACGGCCTCTTTTCGCAATGGAATCAGGAAGAGATGTGTATAGGCAAAAACCGCGTCAAGGCGGGTTCAGTCGCCGGCAACAGTCGCCGGCAGCCAGCATTCGCTCCCGTGCAGTTACTGAGTAGTGAAGAAAAGAAGCGTGCAACATCGCTCGGGCCTGTCGATCAGCCACTTTCCCCACGCAGCTGTCCTGGGCTTGCGCGCCATCGTCGACTTCAAGATGGCGCTGCAGCCGCCCACCAAGCTGGCTAGCGGCATCGAGTACTCGATACACGGTGCGTCGACAAGCTTTGCAGTCCAGTCCAAGCGATGGAAGCGGACTAGCTGACCACGTTGCACGCGGCGTTGAAGCCAAGCCTCGTACACTACTGAGAGTTGAGCTGCCTTGCCGTCCGCAGAGGTGCCGCGGACGCATACACGGGAGGTGGCCGCCACGCTGCCCGGCGTCGACCTGTCTGGTGGGCCTGCCACTCTCTCGTCACTGCACTTGCCATTCGGCGCCCCTGGCCTTGACAGCCTCCTTCCCGGCCGCAGACCTGCTGATCATCCCCACCTCCCAGCACTCGAGCAACGACCTGGTGCGCGTCGGCGAGGAGATCGAGACGGAAAAGGACCAACTCCTGGAAAAGGCGCCCCTCCTGCCCGCCAACACGGCCGTCCCGTCAGGCGAGCTGCAGCTGACGCCCTTGGTTGGCTGCAGTTCATGACGTTTGCAGAGGCCGTCTGCAAGCGGTTGGAGGCCCAGGGCCACTGGGCGGACTATCTGGACCCCTGCTCCGGCCTCACGGTGCCCTTCGTTCCCCCCCTCCAGAACGAGCAGCTGCGCCCCCAAGCGCTCGGCTGCTGAAGCCTCCCTCCGCTGCAGATGGTCCATCGCGGCAACGGCTGCGTCTACTCGGAAGTCGACGCCTTTTCCACGTTGCTGCGGTACCGCACAGCCAACGCCGGCTGCTGCAAGGCGCGCCTGCCCCGCCACCCGCTTTGGCTGCTGCCCTGGCGGCAGTGCCCCATCCATGTGCAACAATTGCGGGACAATCTGCTTCAGCTTCACCTCTCGAGAGGTGTCCATGCAGCCAGCTGTGGGTCTTCAGACACTGGAGAGACGCCAGTGCCATAGGGATGCGAGGCTGCCTCCGCCACTGCAGGTGCTGCTGCACCCCGAGTGGGGCAGCTACGTGTACCCGGCCTCCATGTTTGCCAAGGCGCCGCTGGAGGCGGTGCGGTCAGCGATCGCAGAGGCAGACAAGGCCGTGCTGGCGCTGCCGCAGGGCAAGCGCTAGCAGGGCCCCCGCCATGCTTGCTGCTTGCCGCCGGCTGAGGCATCGCTTCTGGCCCATTCGTTTGATCCTACGTATGCCATGCCCTCATCCGTTTGTCAGGCACCCGCACTGCTCTCTCCGCCCTTGCCGGGCGTCCCAAGACTTGGCTTTGAGTCGCCATTACGTGTCTGGCAATTCGAATGGAAGTGCCACCTGAGCTGACAAAGCGCTCCAAAGCAAGGGCCAGCTCAGGCGCCCGTCCGCTCCAGGATGAACAGCTGCCCCTGGTCGTCCCGGCCGCACCGCAGGCGCCCATCGCAGTAGGTCACCTCCAGCCAGCCGGCCGGGTTGAAAATGGACAGCAGCAGGTCAAAGTTGGCCTCAAACACGCTCTGCAGCCGCTCAGGCGTCTGCGCAGCAGCCGCACAGACGCCTGTCAGGAGCGGGCCACATGCATGGCAAGGGCACGAGCCTCGCTTGGCATGCAGTGTGCTTCCGAGGGCAGGGCCTTGGCAGCCAGGGGCTGGCCAGCGGTCTAGTGTGAGCTTGAGTGGCAAGCTTCACTTGCAATCCATCATGCCAGAGCAGCCAGGGGCTCTGTCGCGGGCCCTGCGTGCCGTGCCCAATGGCAGCACAGTGCAGCTATCAAGTGCTGCGCCCAGAGCAGAGCTGCACTCGTCACACGATGGGGACATGATGGCTGGGGAGCGTGCCAGGCTGGCTTCATCGAGGGTGATGTCCACACGCGTGGGGCTAGCGACCGAGTAGGAGGCCTTCAGCGTCAGCTCCCCATCCCTAAGGCCAAACATGGGCACGCTGAAGCCGACCCGGTTGACAGCTACGCAGCTGGCGGCATCTATCTCCTGTGTGAGGGCGCCAATCTGGACAAGGTCTCGCAGGCCCAGCTTGACGCGCTTAGAGCCCTGCATTCCAGCTAGAGCACTTGCGTTAGCAGCTCGCAGACGGACCTGCCTGCCTTCCAGTCAGACAGCACAGCTGAAAGAGCCGGACCGTGACTTTGATGGTCGAGAAGAGGACCCGCCACTCGCCTGCCAGCAGCTCCAGGTTTGCCGTTGGCTCCTGAAGCGGATTCTGCGCCTCCAGCTCGGCTGTCAACCGCTGTATCTCTGACAGCTCCGCAGCCTGCGAGCGGGGCATGTGCCAGACATCAGGCTATCTACACTCGTCTGAACAGGGCTTGCCGGCAGCTCTAGGCATGTGCTGGGCTTTGCCTGCAGGCCAAAGAGGCCGCAGCTCTTCACGGGTACCAAGGCTGCTCTCAGCGCTTGCGTCAGCTGCACCGCCTCCTCGGTCGGCCGCAGTTCGACCTGCATGCGCCACACTCTGAGCGTTTAAGGGGCGCACACAGCAGCAAGACCCGTTGTATCGATTGTGACAGACCGGGATCGCTTGGAGCGCGCCTGGGAAGCCCGCAACTGTGAACACCGCCGGTCGACATGCCGAAGCGCACTCCGTGCGCCGGAACTGAAGGCGCGTACAAAGCAGCGCTGCGCATGCGTCGTGTGATGGGTGCTTTGCATTGGACCGGCGGAAAGTCGAGTTGAACGTGTGAAAGGAAAATGTAGGTCCACAGGCTCACATAACTGCTGTGGGCAGGCACCCGCTCAGCCAGGCCATCTGGCTTGGCCGCATGCCGCTCCACCTCCGCCAAGCTCCTGCGAACCTAAGCGACCGGCTTGCACCGGTGGCGTCCGCAGCAGCTTTCAGTGGAGATTATCCAGCCAAACCTTTCGTGCACGGCGGGCGGCGAGTCGATGCGCGTGACGGAAGCGTTCTGCGCCCGAGAGCGGATCACTACAAGCAAGTAAAGGAATCACCGGATGTGCTGGAAACAGTAAAGATGAGAAGCAGAGAGCAAGTTGCCCATGGCCACATGCCAGCCTCATGCGACCTGCATGTGCTGCCATGCGCATGTGCAGGAATGCAGACAAAATTTCACACTATGCCAAAGCCAGAAAGGCGAACAATGGCATTCAGCAAGTCATCATCTAGCTGCGCGGAATGACACTTCCCGAGCCAACAGGCATCCGCACCGGCTGGACATGAAACAGCTGCACGGATGTCGGGTCTAGCCGATGTACGCACAGCTGGCCTCCTGCATCAATCCTTACCCCGCCGTCGATACTGCTCTCTTCGAAAACGTCCGTCACCTGCACGACGCACATACCGTCTACTTGGCCGCCCAGCCGGTGAAACAACTGCAAGACAGGAACTGATCCACAGGAGGGCTAGCTCACCTGCCAGCCGCCCTCTGGCGAGCCTGGGATGTCAATGCACAGCCGTTCCTCCAGAGGGTGCGGCGCCAGATTCAGAAAGGCGGCGGCAAACGCGCCGCCGCTCAGCCGCCGCCGCCACAGCTGCGCCGCATCGCAGCAGCCGGGGCAGGCCAGCAGCTCGCCTTGCATGCCTGCCCTGCCACAGCCCAAGCTCAGTCAGCAGCTCAGCTGAAGAGCTACTTGCTTTGGCTGGCGGCTCGCACCGAGCGGGTCCTGATCGATGGCGATGGCGAGCGGATTCAGCAGCGTCCGCCTGGCGGCGGCTGAGAGATTGCGCAGGTCGTTGGACATGAGCAGCGGCGCAGCAAAAACCGCCCACATGGCCATCTGCACGCGCCCCTGCGCCTCGCTCAGCCCCTGCAGCGCAGCACGCGAGCTCTGAGTGCCGCCTCAACCCTCTGCCTCATGAGAGCAGCACTGGCCACATGCAGCCATTCATCCTCGTCCTCACCACATGCATCAGCAATGCCTGGCGTCCTGGACGCTTCCCGACCATGCGTTCTCCCACATCATGCCTTTCAGGAGCAGCGCACCGCGTTGCCGATGATGAGCATGTCCGGGTCGTTCCAAGCGCCCGGCCCGGCCGCCTCCCTGAAGCCCTCAGACTCGCGGCTGGCGGCCGCCCACTGGACCAGGATGCCCGCCAGGCTGTCCCAGGAGTCCTGGATGTCCAGGAAGTTGCGCCACAGGTTGCAGTGCCGCTTCAGGGCGCTGTAAGGAACCTGCATGGCGGCAGCCTGCAGTTACCATCACCCTCCATGTCGGAGTGAGCTTGCCTGAGGCGGGAAAGGGGAGGCACCTGGAAAGCGGTCTGCACCGGATCCGGCAGGTACGCCGGCCAGGAGCAGCTGTAGGTGATGGGCCGGCCAGTTGCGTTCAAATAGCTGCCGAGCAGCGGGTACAGCCTGGCGAATTCAGCCGGATCGGCGTAGCAGCCGTCCACCTGCAGACGTCCGTTGAAAGCATGGGGAAAATCGACAAGAGTGTGGCGAAAGGGCGGAACCGCTGCGGCGAGGAGGTGCAGTTGTGCTTTGCCTTGAGGTAGTCGACGCCCCAGGCGGCAAATGTCTCAGCATCAAGCTGCAGGCTGCCGGCCATGCCTGGGTAACCGCCGCATGTCTTGGTGCCGATATCACCTGGGTGCCACCAGTCTCCCAGTCAGCGAGGAGGGCGGCAGTCTCATTGCTGACGATTGGAATGCAGGGCCGCACCGTAGATGCCAAACTGCAGGCCCTTGCGGTGTACATAGTCTGCCAGCCGCGCCATGCCGCCGGGGAAGCGGTCTGCGTCTGCCTGCAACCGGCCGTCGGCGCCCCTGCTGTGGGCCAGCCAGCAGTCGTCGATGCCAACGACAGTGTAGCCGGCCTTGGCGAAGCCGTCCTCTGCCAGGTGGTCAGCCATCTGCCTGCAACTCGCGGAGCTCGGCTGCAGGCCCAGGTTGCATGTCCCATGCTTCGTGTATCGAAGTTTCCGTGTGTACTGAGCCTTGAGGAGAAGCAGACCTGATCAGACTTTCAGACAGACACTCTTCTGGGCTGTGTTTACAGTCCGTGTTGCAACGAAACCGCTCCCATGAGAGCCAGCCCATCGGTGGGGTCAGTGCCTGGCCATTGTCCAGCGCTAAAGCCACATTCGCGGCCAGAACGGCCGCCAGGAGCGCCGCTTGCATCCTGGCGGTACACAGAGCCCGCATTGCCGGCCGTTCTCTCTTCCTCCCGCCTCTTCTACCTTGAAGTTGTTGGGTTTTGCCATCTGTGCGCGCAGGCGCGCCAGCACGACATCCTTTAATCGAACGCGAGCCAGCAATCCAGCAAGAAGAAGCCAAGCAATGAAGGTAGGGCTGCTGCAGAAACACGGCCTGCAGGCAACCGGGCTCGCGAAGCCTTCCCCCACCAAGGTGCTGTCGCGCCCGGCAAAGGCGACGCGGGTGGTGACGATGGCGCAGGTGGCTCTCTCCTCTTTAAACTGCAGCTTCGAGGAATGCATTGCTTGAAGCAGCCCGAGAGGCCACTTGATGTCGCTGTGCATGCCAGAGCACCTTGACGCGCGCACGGTCGCGCATGCACGGCTGTCGCTCTGTCGAGAGCTAAATGGGGCTTCAACACGCCCGATTCGAGGCAAATGCAATGCGTGTCGACGGCCGGTGACGGGGCCAGGGCCTTGATTGTCCGCAGGCGAGTTCGGAGCAGGGCACCGAGCAGAAGTACACGCTGCGCTCGCCCGGCAAGGGAACATACAAGGTGGCTGCGGGCGAGCAGCTCAAGGTATGGAATCTTGCTTATGCCCCCAGAGGCTGGCTTCTCTCAGGCGAGCAGCGAGACCTGAAACAGGAGCTGCTTCGCAGGTCGGTGCCGCGGCTGCGCAGGCCTTCCTGCGCTTTGGCAGCGGTGCTTTTGTCTCTGGCAAGCTGTCGCCCACCTGGAACCGGCCGAAGCAGCCGATCGAGCTGTACGAGTTCGAGGCAAGCGCTCACATCGCCAGATCTTGCTGACAGCCCAGCCACAGGCTGCTTTCGCCAGAGCCAGTCACACCGCCGCCCCCTGGCCGCAGGGCTGCCCCTTCTGCCGCAAGGTGCGCGAGGCCGCCAGCATCCTCGACATCGACGTCCTCTACTACCCGTGCCCGGCGAATGGGCCCACCTGGCGCCCCAAGGTTCCGTCTTTGGGCCGCCGTGTCCCCGTGCTACTGTGCGCTGCTATTGTCAGAAGGGAGCCTTCAATCCGGCTTGCGCCCTGCAGGCCGTCCAGGAGAGCGGCAAGAGCCAGTTCCCCTACATGAAGGATCCCAACACCGGCCGGTGCCTCCCCTCCCCTGCCCGCTCCAGCAGCCGGCAAACCACCATCATGCACTCCTTGGTTAGTTTTTTTACCCGGAAGAGGCAGCAATGGAACTCTCGCCTGCAGGAGCATGCTGGAGAGCGATTCTATCGTGCAGTACCTCTTCTCCGAGTATGGCGACGGCGAGGCGAGCCGCCCCTCCCAGTTTTAGAATCCCCTCCTGCTTAAGAATCCCCAAACACCTCTGCAGCTCTGGCCTCCTCCTTGCCAGCGCTCCTGGCAGCTGGTGCTGCGTGTCTCCGAACGAACGGCTGCTGTGCGACTGCGATTATTCGCACTGCCTGGCAATGAATGGCGACAGCAACAAGCACCCAAGCTCCCTCCCATGCAGGTGCCGCTGACGCTGCGGCTGGGCCCTGTGACCGCCCTCACGGCCGGCCTGGGCCTGCTGCCGCGCGCCGGCCGCGGCAGCCGCTACCGCCCCTCCAAGCTGCCGGAGAAGCCGCTGGAGGTGTGGGGCTACGAGTCTTCGCCCTTTGTGAAGCAAGCCGCCTCTTCCCAGCTCCCAGACAGCCCCCCCTTGGAGCAGCAGGAGCCGTCAGATGGCTTCCTTGTGCCCTTGCACCACCAGCGCAGGCCGGCCCGCGTGCCAGCGCACTCTCCCCCTCCACACGTCTAAGCTGCCCTTGTGGCTGCGTCAGGGCACGACGGGACAGAGCTGTGCTGTGAGCAACGACAGGCTGGCATGGGAGCATGGGGCAAACTGCTGCTGACTGTGTGGCTTGCTGGCCGATTGTCAGGCTGGTGCGGGAGACGCTGTGCGAGCTGGAGTTGCCGCACATCTACCACACGGTCGCGCGCAACAGCCCCAAGCGCAAGGCCTTCGAGCAGAAGTGGAACACCTTCCAGGCGCGCTCCCGTCCCATTCTCAGACGAATGACCTCGAGTGGTCTTTGGGGCGAGTCTTGTTCCCACCGCGGAAATCGAAAGTAAAACTGATAAAACAGTGAGCGAAGCCTGGTTCAATCAAAAAAACCCAGGTTCTCTTGGGCCTTCAATTCTGGGGCTGAAATCGAGGTCTCAAAGCTGTACGTGGTGGCCTGGCCAGCCTAGCAGTGCCCCGGCCTCAGGAATGCTGCTTCTCAAGAAAGCAGCTGAGCGCCGGCTGAACTGTGTGCCTTCTTCTGCCCCGCCAGGTGCCTTATCTGGAGGATCCCAACACGATGGAGGCGCTGTTCGAGAGCAACCTCATCAACAATTACCTGGAGGACCGCTACGCCAAGTGAGGCTGGCGGCCATAAGCCTGGACATAGGCTGCGAGGAGCAGATGCGCCTGTCTGCTCTGTATCTGTGTCAGTCGCGCTGATTTGGAGCACTGCAGGCTGCAGCGATGCAGGTCGTGCACAGGAACGTGTGTTTTGCCACTCCCAAGGGATGTGCAGGTAGAGAGAGCGAATGGCTGCAGCAGGTGTGCAGCTCCTGTTGTGACTGCAGTGGCCTGCAAACGGCTGCCTGCTACCTCTGGTCGCTTACAGCAATCTGTAGCGCAGCAGCATGTGCCGGGCTGGCAGCGCGCCAAACAAGACGCATGACAGCGAGAGCATGTCAAGTGCCTGCCAACCGAGCAGAACATTCCCGATGGGCGGATACTTCGCCCAGCAAACAGTGTACAAGCAGCTCCGCCTGGCAGACTGCCTTGAAAAAGGGGGGCAGTGTGCGTGCCATGCTCTAGCCATGTGCCACAGGCGCCGAGGAATGCATTGCTCCCAGCTTGGCTTGCGGGCCACACAGCGGGCAGCAAGCACCTTCCGGCAGGCCGCAAGGCGGCACAGAAGCCTCGGCAAAGAGCCCAATCCCAGCAGAAGTCCTGTTTCTGGCCACAGTGGCCTGGACCTGTGGGCCAGGCCGGGGCTGCTAGCTGGCGATCAGCCGCAGCAGCTCGCCGGAAAACTGCGGGCAGCAGGGAGCGTAGCTTCAGCACACAATGGCGGGGCAGACGGCATACCCAGGCTGGAGAGATGGCTGCATGGTCGACTTGTGCGATCGAGCTCAGCACGCGGCAGGAGGCTGCTGCCTGTGTGCCTGTGTCCCTGCCTATGCCGGACTGACCTCAACCTTGAATCGTGTTGGGCCGGAACAGGTGCCATTCATTGTCGCTGTCCGCTGCCATTGCCTTCACCCATCCATGTTCCCCTCTCGGTCCTGTTCCTACTCCCATCATACTCCCGTTCCAACTCCTGTTCTGTAGATCAAGCTGGAGAAACGGATCGATCTGGAGCAGGAAGGCTGAGGAGAGCCAAACAAACCAGGAGGGGAAGGGTGTGCCTTGAAGGACTGCTCCGTCTCCTGCAGGCACCGGTCCTTCTCCTCGCGGCTCCACCCGGCCGCCACCTGGTTGATGGTGTCCCGCACCGCGTTCAGCAGCGGCTTGTAGTCGCCCTCGTACTTGTAAAACTCCAGCTCGCGCCCGTCCAGGATCATGCCCGCCACCTGGGCGCCAGGATCACGTGACTCCCTGTGTCTCCCTTTTCCATATCGGCCTGAGAGTGCATCTGCGCGCTCGGGCAGAATTCGTGACTGCAGGGTGCACCCGAGAGAACTCTGCGGACATCCGCATCCTCCTCAGACCCGCATGCCTGGGTGAGCGGTGCCTCGCCTCCCGCCGGCCGCAGCTGTGCCCGGCCTCAGCTTGGAAGCTCGCAGCGGAGGCGGAGGGCCCCATGCATGTAGCGGGCTGCTCAGCAGGCGCAGGCGCAGCGGTGGCGCATGGCAACAGCGGCATGTGAGGAGCGGCCTGTGCATCGCAGCGCCGCCGACAGCAGAGCTTGCTTGCACACTCCCACAGCGCAGTCCCAGAGCAATCCAACTCGCATTGCAGTGGCGCCCAGTGGCAGGAGGGGCGCTGCCGACATCAGAGGGGGGCCAGCGCACCTTGCTGCCGATCATGCGGCCGCCGGCGGTGTGGGCAAAGTAGACGTTGTAAAAGTGGCAGATGAAGGCGGGCGGGTCCGACTCTGCCAGCTCGGCCAGCTTCCTGCGGGCGCGGGTGGCCGATAAGCCAGTGGCTGCTGCTTGCGGCTCTGGCACCGGGCAGGCGGGTGGGCACTAGGAGGATGGAGTGCTGTGTGCACTGGCCGCCGCAGCGAACCACATGCAGGGGCGTTGGGTGCTGCTGTGCAGGCCCAGTCAGGCTCTCGAGGACCTGCTGGGCCCCGCCTGGCTGCCGGTGCCTGATGCCGTCACTGTCTGCTCCATGCCAGACTCCATGTGGCACAGCCGAGCAGCCCAGGCTGCGAATGATCAGCTTCCGCCATGCGTGTGGCTGCAGGCGCTCCGCTCCGTGCCAGAGGCCTGTGACGCAGCTGAACCAAGCAACAGCTGACTCGCCTGCTGTACGTCTGCCCGGGGCTGTCCTCGCCGGCCGGCTGCGGCTCCGCGCCAAAGTGCTCCTTGAACCAGTCGATGTCTCGCGCCAGGGCCTCGGAGCGCTCCAGGCCGGTGCTGCGGAAGCCCGCGACTGCAGGGCGAGAGCGAGGGAGGCCTGAGCGTCTGCCTCGTGCATGGGAGGCTGCCGTGACGCTGGAATGGCATCACTAATGGCTTCTTTAGTCGTGCTTGTGTGGCAGCTGCGGGAATGCCAGGCAGCGGTGATGCATGGATGGAGCTGCCAGCGTGCATCTTGGCGAGATAGGCTTGGCACCGGAGGAGGGGCGTGGGGAAATCACTCACACTCGGGCTGCTCTGCCACGATGCGCTCCAGCGTCTCGTAGACGCGCTTTGACTCGGCCAGGAAGTTCAGGTAGCCCTGCACGCTCGGCTGCCACTGCAGATGCAGCAGCCGGGCCATCAGAATCACGCCCAGCGCGTGGGTGGCAGGGCTAGAATCAGCGCTCGAGGGTGTGGGCGTGCCTGCTTCATCGGCTTGGGGGCCTCCCTGCCGCCCTCCTTCGGCGCCTGGTCCTTGGTGTGCAGCTTCATTGCCACAAACCGCATCTCTTCCACGAAACCTGCAGGCGCGGCCGGCGGGCTTGGACCCGCGCTGGCCCGCAGCCCCAACAGCAGCTGCCCAACTTTGATCCAGCTGCGCAGCTCGCCACCGAGCAGCGTCCTTGGCGCGATGTTGCCTTCCTCTTCCTGCTGCTTCTTGCTGAGCGTTTTGCACAAGTAGGATACTATTGATGGCCAGGCTCTGGCCGAGTGCGGGCCACATGCAGGCTCGGAGACAACCGTACGCCTAGGACTGTGCCAGCAGAGGCGCACCCTTCTTCTCGCCCGGCCGGGGCGTGGACTTGTCAAGCGTGCTCGCCGCGCGCACGGCCAGGCTGCTCCGCGCCGGCCGCACGGGCCGTACTGGCGTCCGTACAGTGCCCACATTCATTCTGCAGACGGGGCAGGCGCCCCTGCCAGGCGCGAGTGGAAAAGGACGTAGCATCATCGCTTATTTGCGAGCAGGAAAACACTGATGCGCTCGTTAATGAAGCAGAACTGGGCGTTGCAAAGCGCAGCAACCAGTAAGACGCTCGAGTAACAACAACCCCCGAGACAATTTGCCTTTTACAGCGCGGCCCGATCTCGGCTGGCGCCGAGGGCCCTCGGCCCTCGGCGCGCAACTCTCGCACCAGCGGAGCCGGCCTCCTTGGTCACTCGTTGCGGCCAGTGGAACGGGCGTGGAGGCGCCGGGATCTCGGCTCGGCGTGCCGCACGCCCGCACGGCCGCTGCAGCCGCCTCGTTTCGCGGTCGCCTAACAATTCCCGGCTCCGCGCCGGCGCTGTGACCCCGGTGAGCACCCGCTCTCACTGGCATCGTTTCCTTATTTGACATCATTCAGCCTGCAACTGCACCCCGCTCACCCACTCTGCTCCATCCTGGGCGTTTGGATGCATCCAACAACCAAACGGCTCGCCTCACTGGCAGACTGCAGCAAGCCTCTTGTCAAAGCCACAAAATGAGTCGCCACTGACTGACGACGCAGGTCGCGCGGAGGGAGTCGGAGAAGCAACAGCAGCAGCAGAAGGCGCCATGCTGCGCCAGCTGTGGCGCCAGCGTGGCGCGTACAATGTGGTCAACCTGCCGCTCGCAGCGTCGCAGGATGACCCAGGCGGCGCGCCCGGCCGCGCAGACCGCAGCTCCGACTGGCGGCGGCACTACAACCCAGCGCTGGAGCCGGAGTTCCGCGAGGATGTTGGCCGTACGCCACCTGTGCACCTGAATCCTGCGGGCTCAGCATTGCCTTGCTGTGCTTCCGTGCTTCCCACTGCCCCTGTGCCCAACCGCTCCTATGCACAACCGCTCCATCACACAAGCATGCCCCAGCCAAGCCTTGCCTGCTCCGCTGCGCGCTGAGGCCCACCCACCGCGGCCGGCAGTGGAGGCGTGGGACCGGCCCAACTGGTACACCGACCTCGGCCTCAGCTCGACGGCCGCCGCCAAGATCCTGCGCCGGCGGCTGGAAGCCTACGGCCCGCAGAGTGCGCCTCTCTGCCTCCCAGCGCGCGAGTCGACTCGGAGTGGCTCAGGCTGTTGGGGCGCAAAGCGGCACTGATGCTTTCTGACGACAGCCCCGGTCAACCTCACTCCAGTGGCGACAGACCGATTCGTGCGAGGAGCTGCCCAGGGGGGTGGTGTTGCCGGGCGGCCACGTCTGCAGCCGCTCTCGTTTTCTGAGGGGAGGGGGTCTGCCCGCGCCGCGCAGAGGAGCGCAGCCTGCAGGAGGTGATCAGCCGCATCCGAACGGAAAAGGACGCCGAGATGGCGCTCAAGGCGACGGAGCTCTTCCGCCGCTACCGCTCCTCGCGCGAGCAGCACACGCCCTTCAAGTCCTCCACCTCCAAGATGATCATAGAGGCGCGCCCCTCCTGTGCGAGGCCCCCCTTGCCTCTGCAAGGGCCCCTTGCACGGCAGAGCCCATGGGTCTACGCCAGGCAGCTGCCATCCAGGCAGTAGTTTTGCTGGCGCTCTGTGTGTTTGTGATTGCTGTCGCGATTCCCGCTTCTGCCATGCAACTGTTCATGCATAGTCATCAAGCCGCCAGTGTCCAGCCCCGGTGCCTGCAGCTGGTTCCAACACCCGCATGTCAGCCAATTTTCCAGGTTTGCCGTGAGCGATTCGCAGCCCCATTTGGGTGGGCGGCAGAACCTTGTCCGCATGCTGACCTGAAAATTTGACATACATGCATGCATTTTTGATCGGATAATTGACACTATTTTTTCAATCACCCGCCCGCAGCGTGCGCTGGAGGTGGACGCGGCCGAGGTGGTGGTGCAGGCGCTGGAGCGGCGCGACGAGCTGGGGCTCAACTTTGTCAGCCTGAAGGCGTACCGCCAGGCCATCACGCACTTCAGCACCAAAAACGACCTCAAGAACGTGCTGCGGTCCGCCTCCCCTCCTTGCTTCCCTTCCTCCCCCCACCGCTCCACTGCACTTGTGCTGGTGGCAGTGGCAGCGGCCTGGCTTCAAGTGCAGGCCCCTGGCTGGGCTCAGGCTTCTGGTGCTAGCACCGGGCAGCAACATGCACCCGTGCCTTTTCTGAGCACGCGAGCGGGGCACGGCCAAACGCGGTCGCCCGTGCGCATGCGAGCCAGACGCCCGCCCGTGTCCGGCCCGTCAGTGCGCGAGTTACAAACCCCTAAACCCTAATATGTAACGCCCGCAGCGTGTTCGAGCTGGCCAAGAAGCAGGGCCTCAAGCCGAACCGGGACATCGCCTTTTGCGTGCTGCGCGCGTGCCTGGACTGCGGCCGCCCGGACATGGCGCACGCCTATGCGCTGGAGTTTGCCGCCAACGGACTGCGGGTGTCGCCAGCCCAGCGCACGCTCATAGAGGCACAGTCGGGTGGGCATCTCTCGCCCGTCGCTCTGACAGCAAGCAGACTGGGGCGCGTGATCGGCAGGAGACTCGGGCGCAATCTGCGTTTGGATGTGGCGCAGAGCAAGTTCTGATTTCTCCCTCGCACCGGCGCTGTCTGCCTGCTGCTGTGCCACGCCTGCCTGCAGCAGTTGAGTGGCCGGAAAGCAGTCCTCGCGGGACGCACTGTGGGCTTCCTTGTCCTTGGAGGCCTGGCCATGATGTCGCCGTTTGCCCGTACTGCCGTCTTGAGCAGGAAGCTGGGAGATGAGCTCTGTGGCAGGCCGGCGGCTGTGGCCTTAGCCGGGCGCCTGCAGGCAAGAAGCTGCCTCGCGGGCCGGAGGGCGGCGACGGAGGTGCGGCCGCAGCGGCAGAGGATGCGGTCGAGGCGGCGGCGGAAGAGGCCGCAGAGACGGCAGCTGAGGCTCTGGCAGAGGCGGGGCCGGTGGCAGGCGTGAGCGCGACGGGCGAGGCGGAGGCGGTGCTGCCCGCGGCCGGCGGCGGCAAGGACGTGGTGCCCGAGCTGGCAGTGCAGACGGGCGACGCAGCCGCGCCAGGTGCGCCCCCCGCCAGAAAGCAATCATGCGATGCTTCGACGTCTCCGGTGTGTTGCAAGCGGCAGCGGGAGGAGAAGGGGCCTCGTGTGGCGGCTGCAGGCGCGTCCAGCAAGGTGGCGGCCGCCGTGAGCGTGGAGCCAGAGGCGCCTGCCGGGACAACGGAGCGGGGCGTGGTCGCCGAGGCGAGCAGCCTGCAGTTCGCAGAGGTGCCCGGCCTGGAGGAGGCGGTGGCCGCCAAGATGCGCCAGCTGTTCCCGCCCAAGCCGCGGCCGGCGCCGGCGCCCGAGCTGCGGCGCGCCAACAGCTTGTGAGGGTGGCTGTCTGAGGGCAGCAGCAGCGTGTGCAAGGAGGGGGCTAGCTGATCAACTGTGAGAGCGTAGACACCAAGTCAAAGGCCGTGCCGGCCACGAAGCTGCCAGCACGACTTCTGGCGGCCAGGGAGCACAAGGCTGCGCTGGCATGCTGCACGTCTGCATGCAGCCGCGTCCAAAAAACCACTGGCGACGGCACCCAATATTCTCCTTACGTGTCATAGATACAAGGCCCGCCACCTGCGTGCACCTCAAGGCAGCCACCGCACGCTGTCAAGATGCGAAATTCAGCCATCTCAATATATACACATGCGCGAAACAGTACGCCACCCAGCGCCTGGTAACAAGCGACCTCTGGGCCGCCCTGTGCGGTCCGCTGAGCCGCACAGAGGCGTTGACGGCCAGGATACGCGCTGCTGGGCAAGCTTGGGGCGAATTAGGGTACCTAGACCCCTTCTTAGTTTTTCTGTGCCAGCCACAGACAGACGGAAAAAAACGATTTTGCCAGAAGCACATTCACGCAATCTGTGAGACTCTGCAAACCACCACATACCTTGGCTCACGTTGTGAGTGGCAAGCCGACCCGCCACCGCACGCACGAGACCGTCCAACCGCTTTGCGCTTCCCGCGCGCCCATACAGCCGCCAGGGGGATACAAATCCGACTGAATACCAAATATGTACATGTCGGATGTCGTCCAGAGGCGCAAGCGGGCCCGCAGCCCGTCGCCGCGCCCGGAGAGCGAGGAAGGCGCGACCGACGAGGTCCGAGCCCACCCCTTCCACATGCCATGCACGCTTGTTGACGCCAGTTTAGGCGAACAAAACTATATGTCAGCGAGCTTCTTGCTGCCTCTGTTCATGATCCTCCCGCCGGTACGCTGGAAATGTTCAGCACGCATCCCGCGTGTGTCGCGGCCAGTTCCACGGGACAGCCTGCAAGTCTGAGTCTACGCTAGTACCTTGAAGCAGCCACTGGTCCCGTTTATGGGGGCAGCGGCTCCTCCTGGCACGCTTGTGTTAGCAAGCCGGCGAGGCGCGCTTGTGCCAGCGACTGAGTGGAGACTGGCGGGTCGCTGTGCAGGCGGCAAAGTGTGTGCGCCGCTGCAATCGGCCACAGGAAGACAGCGCGATCATAAGACTCCGCCTGCGCGAGGCGGCTGCCCGGCAGCGGAGGCTGAAGCGTGCTGAGGCCGCTGGGATGTTTGCCGTTCTGGATGTGCTCAAGACTCAGCAGGTGGGCTTTCCGCACGCCCATGCAACCCTTCCGGCTCCCATTTGACCAAGTATATGTTTAGGAGCTGAAGCTGTTCCTGCGGCTACAGAGCCCCCAGCGGGAACCTGTCGGCCTGGAGGAGCAGGACATCGACTGCCACCTGCTGACGGACGCTGGGGTGGCCGTTCTGCGCGACATTGCGCAGCGTCTGCACGACGGCGCCTACCGGGAGCGCCTGGACGTCTTCGCGCAAGACGTGAAGATCGTGTGGCAGGACGCTGCCTCCCAGAGCGTGCGCCTGATGTTGGTGGAGCCCCAGCGTTTCTTCGCTGAGGGAGGGGTCGCGCTGGACAAGCAGGCCCGCGCTCTGCGGGTGCGCAATCCTCTCTCAAGTGCTCTTCTGCGGGCCAGCATGTCCGGTTGAAAGTGGGCTGCTGTGCTGGCCATACTCTGCAAACAGCCTCGTCCTGACGGCGGGCTGCACCTGCAGGTGTGCCTGGAGGCGCTGCTGCAGACGCTCAGCAGCCTGCTGCAAGACTCAAGCACCGGCGAGGAGGCAGCGCTGAGCGCGGACGAGGCGTACGTCCGTTGCTGCGCCCTGGGGACACCGTCCCTGGTCAAGCCCTCGGTGCCCGCCAGCGAGCGCCTGCCCGCCCCAGTCGGCCCGGTCGCTGTCCCGCGCTCTCGCCGCAGCACGCGCAACCGCCGCATGGCTCGCCAGTTCTCGGCTGTCTGAGCCACTACCTTGGCTGCAAAAGGCACTTGTGCAGCCCAAGATTTGCTCTGAAGGGCATGTGTGAACTGCAGTCTGGCCGCCCGCTGAGCCCCCGGAACAGGGCAGCGGGCTGAACATTCCAGATGGTAAGTGTAAAATGACTGTCCTTGAAACTCGCAGCTGTTACAGCAACACGTGGCTGCACCTTGCCAGCACACATTGCATAGACCACCACTGCAGCACTGTCCCTGGATGCTTCCAGGTAGGCCCGATCGGACAACACGACTTCATGAAATGCTTAGCAACCAGAAGATGTGTCACTATACTCTTTCAGGGCTGCAAAGCCGGCTACAGGAGCGGGCAGGGCGCCAGGTTCCCGGTTCGCAGTGACCATCAAGAGCTGAGGCCGTTGGGGGCGGCCCCGGCACGCTGTAATTGACCTTGCACATCATTTGTTGCAGGTACATCTACCTGCATGCGCCTCAGGCAAGCGAGCTGATGGTGCGTCCCACCTCAGCCCACCTTGCATCATCACGATCTATGCTTTGCAGCTCCGCCGTTTTGCGTCCGCCTCTTGGCGCGTACGGCCCCAGATAGCTCTCATTGAAACCATAGAAATACCACATTGGCGCCAGAGAGCCTGACAGAGGTGCTCACTCGGATGCAGTGAGCGTTTCTGGCCGTGGCGAGGGCGCGGAAGGTCCTAGGCACTGGCCCCCGCGGCAAATCACATAGCGAGAATGCGCTCGTGCCCATTGGCCTCTGCAATTACGCGAACACACGCTCGCCCAGAAGGCTGGGCTTCTGCCAAGCGAGACCAGCATGCGCGCCACCGAGGGCCGCACCCCGACTCGCTCGGCCAGTGTACTGCCACCGAGCACGATGCCGCACGAGTGGTGCGCACTGGCAGGCCGCACGGAGGGTTACACGGGGCGGTAGCGCGCCTGGAGCCAGCCGGCCCCACTACCGCTGCACCGCGATCGGTGAGGTCCTAAAAAGCCCACTCTGGCATGCAGCTCCCCTTGCAGCCATAAGGTCGAGACCAGACATCTGATTCCGTGCCTGGTCTGCCAAGTTTGGGACGAACCTTGGCGCCATTGCGTTTTTTCACTTGATATTCTTCCCGCGCTGCAGCAGGAAGGAACGCAGCAAGCCCGAACACATTATCACACATCCAGGCAATCACGCTCGTTGCCCCGCTTGGCGGCGGCCGCGCCCGCTTATGCGGGATCTGACGTGAGCCTGCTCTGCAGAATGCAGGGATGCACGGTCGAGGCTGCCGCCTCTCGGGGGGCGGGCTGCCCGATTCAGTGCGACAGCGCAGAGGTCCGTCAGGGCGCACCGGATCCGGGACGCGGAGGGGCAGGCACGGCTGCCTGCCCCTTGCTGCAGTCAGGACACACTGGGTCGCTCCCATGCCCGGCCTCTCGCCTTGCAGTGAGCAGCATGAATTGCTCAACTTCCGGCGAGTTGGTGCGCTTGGCTGCAGTACGGCCACCGTCTGCCGGCCGACGTGGGAAGCGGCTCCAAGCTGCCTGCCCTGAAGCGTCTCGGCAACGGTGTGGACACTGCTTGGTGTTGGCAGTCCCGCGAGGCAAGTGGCTCGGCACTGGCGGCGTTTTTGGCAGAGCACGTCACTGTAGAACAGCTGACAGCCGGGCGTTGGTGGCGTCAGCAGGGGCAAACTATGGAGCTTCATGGAGAGTCTGCACGGCTCGGCGGCCTGGGTGGTTACCTCAGCGAGGTGCCAGGCCAAGACGGCCGGGCCTGTGGCGCGAGATGCCGGTCGTCTGGAGCCCGGCCAGGGACTGGAAGCGGCAGTGAGTCAGGCAGCTGCAGCGACAGCGCACAATCTGGAGGCTGCTCTCGCCGCGGCTGAGCAGGTAGCAACTTGTGCCTCTGTATTCCCGTCCATCAGCTCTTGTCTTTACCTCCATGGAGCCTTGGCTCTGAACTCCTGTCCTCGGCTGCAGACAGCGCGGCCGCATGCTGCACGGGGCCGGGCATCTAGTGGGCAGAAACGATCGTGTGGACCCCTGACAAGCGCGGGAAGCCATGCGCTCGGCTTGGTCCTGCGGCTGCCGACTGCGTGAGGCTGGCTGGCTGCAGCTGAGCAGGTGACAGCCTCGGCCTCGTCTCGTCTTGAGCAGCGCTTCTCCTTGGCTGCATGAAGCGCTCTGCCTCTGATTGCACTCCCGCCTTCAATTGCACGTCGCACAGCCGCCTGCTGCGGTGTCTGTCGGTGGCACGTTCGAGTGCGGCATGCACGGTGCATCCTTCCCTCCTCTTCGCCGGCCCTCCTCGCCGCCAAACTCTTACGTTTGGGTAATGCTGACGCCAGCAACACAAGCAGGGAAGCTCCTGCAGGGAAGCTGCTGCAGTTGGCTCAAGCATTCCAGTAGTGCAGCGCCGCTGGGCACCGGCCGGCATGGCGAAAAGCTGAAAGCCTCTTGCTGCGCCACTGACTCATGCTGCCCGGCACTGCAGGGGCAGCCCCTGGCGGCGGCCAACGTCCCCGTCGAGGTCCTACCACCCTTGAGCTCACTATCCCACCAGCTGGCCCTGAAGGTCGGCGCGCCAATCATCCTCCTGCGCAACATGTTCCAGGAGGTGGGGCTGGCCAACGGCACCTGCCTGGTCTTGCGGGCCTTGGGCCGCAACTGCCTGGAGGCTGAGTTCCCGTCGGGGCCCCGCAAGGGGGAGCGCGTGCTCATCCAGCGGATGAACACGGTCTGCTCAGACGCCGCCTGCTCCATCCCCTTCAAGCGGCGGCAGTTCCCCGTGCGACTGGCGTTTGCCATGAGCTTAAGCGAGGCTCGGGGCCTCGAACGCCTGGGCAGCCTTCTCCACGCTCAGTCCCAGCTGCTCGCACGGACAGGTCTAAGCCGCGTTCTCTAGGTCTGACAGCCCTGATGCTGTCCAACCGTGCGCGATCCTCCTTGGATGTGCCTGTGTTTTCCAGGTTCTCGGTCAGGCAAGCCTGCTGCTGTGAACAAATTGTTCCAACATTTCCAACAGTCACAGCGCAATACCATGTGCGAGTAGCTCCAACAGTAACCACTCGGCTTGCAATTCACACTCCAGTTCACAGCGTTGGGAATAAGGAGAGTGGAGCGTGGAGCAACGGGCAACGGCGAACGGCGAAATCAAAGCCAGGCTTTTGGCGGGAACGGGCCCGCGCCCGGCTCTCGGCCTGACAAGCTCCGGAACTAAGCCTGAGGTCTCCAGGGATCCGGTACACGTCACCTTGCACCAGCAGTCGCACTCTGGGTCGGCTGGTCGGCCCAGCATGGGAGGCGATTCAAAGGCGGGCCGCGCGCTGCGGCCACGCCGGGAGGCCGTGGACTACACGGCGACCGCAGAGGCGAGCAGTACGCCGCGCTGGATGAAGCAGAGCGCCAAGGGCCGCGCCGAGGACGAGAATGCGCCGGAGAGCGCATTGAATGCGGAGGTGTCCCAGCCCCCGCGGAAGCGGGCACGCAAGAATGCACGTGGTGCGGCACCTTTTCCACTACGAGGCCCCGCGCCGTGCCAGCCTTGTGGAGAACTCATCGGCAACCAGAGCCATTGTTACTTGCTTTGGGCATAGCTGAGAGCTGGAGCCTGGATGCCTGCAGCCAGCGACCAGGCCAAGGACGGAGATAGCGCAGCAGAAGCGCCCCCGCCGGAGCCGGCGCAGCAGGACGCCCCTGCATCCCCGGGCAAGGCCAAGAGCGGCGGCAGCTCCGGCCCGGCGGCGGCCAAAAAGGGGGGCCGCAAGGCCGGCAAGAAGGGCGGCCGGAAGCAGGAGGCAGTTGCCAAGGGCAGCGACCAGAAGGAGGTGACGCAGACCGGCAGCGAGGGCGAGACTGCTGAGCAGCCGCGGCAGTCGCTCGGAGAGGCAAAGGCCAAGCGGGCTGCGCCCGCCCGCGAGGCTCCTGCTGAGGCTCCTGTCGCAGAGGCAGAGGCTCAGGCTGGCCCCAGCAAGCCTGCTGCCCGAGAGCCTGCTGCCCCTGACGATGAGAACGCTCCGCCTGCGGTCTCCCCGCCGCCCGCCGCCACCAGCACCACCTTCAAGGCGCTGCAGGTAACCTCCTCAAAAAGCAGGTGTCGGCCGTGTGACTGCTTTCTCTGCGCCTGCTCCAGCTGATCCAATAGCGCTGCCTGCATGTGGACCGAGTTTAGCCAGGCTCCTGGCCGGCATCAAGGAGCCTCATGCCCATGACCCGGCAGCAGGCTGTCCGGCCGGGCCTGAGCCGCCGCTACCCGCCCCCGCAGGTAGAGTACGCGGCGCTGCTGGCCAAGTACCAGGACATCAAGGCGCAGCGCATCGTGGAGGTGGAGGAGGCAATCGGCCAGATCCGGGCGCAGGAGCGCGCGCACACGCAGAAGGCGGTCGCGCTCGCCAGCCACTGGGAGGCCGAGGCGCAGCGGCAGGCGGCCGTCGCCGCCTCGGGCGAAGCCGCGCAGCTGCGGCGGCAGCTGGAGCGTGTGGGCGCCGAAAACGCGGAGCTGAAGCGGCAGCTGCTGGACAGCCGGACCGAGG
>BHFV01000174.1:510-26266 GCA_003568905.1 Trebouxiophyceae sp. KSI-1
GCCCGCCCGGGCGCAGGCGCGCCGCAGTCGCGCCGCGACCAGCGGCTGAGCGCGTTCGCCTTCCTGTGCATCGCCGCGGCGGCGGTCGCCTGGGTGACGCCCTACGAGATGGACGTCCTGGCGCGCCGCGCGCAGCAGGAGCTGCTGCGGGTCGAGCGCGCGGCCGAGGGCGCCGCGGAGCGCGCCGCCCAGCGGGCGGCTGACAGGGCGGCCGGGTCCGGCGAGGGCTGAGGCCGGCTGAGCAGCGGCGGCTGTCATCACGCGGCGGTCCCAGGCTCGCCGCCGCCGCCCCCCTCTCTCGTTCTGATCTAGTTTGTGAGCCGCATGGGGCCTTTTCTGAACCCGGCCGCGCCGAACGTTGCAGGAAGGCGCGTCACGAAGCGGACTGGCACGGACACGTCCACAGCGATCACCAAGATTTGCACCGACAGCGGCAGGTGCCGCCCCCTCTCCGACCAAAACGCGCTCAGTACAGCCTGACTTTGAAAATGATGATCGAGAGGACGTTGCCCACGATGACGGCGCCCGCAGCGACGAAGAGGAAGTCCGACAGCTTGGCGCGCGGATTGACCTTGGCGCGGTACACGTTGAAGATGCCGTACAGCAGCAGCGGCGCCAGCAGCAGCACGATCTCGCCGACGCTGGTGCCCCCGCTCGGCTGGTCGGGCACGCCGTCCGCGGCGACCGCCCGCCCCGCCGCCGCCAGCAGCGGCAGGCCGCCCAGCGCAGCCGCCTGCGCCTGCGGTCGGGGCGTGCTGCTCTTGGTGGCCTGCTTGAGCGCAGGCGTGTGATCTACTGTGGCTGTCGCGTGCCGACAGAGGGGGAACCTCTCTCGGTGGGGAGTTGGGCACCAGGCCCACCTTCTCTCGGCACTCACCGCCTGTCTGCGCCCGCGTCGTGGCCAGCAGGCGCCTGCCAGCGGCTAGTTGAGGTTGCCTGCGTCACGACACCATGGCTGCCCGCCTTAGCCCCAGTTCATGCGCATGAGGTGACTGGGATCTAAAAGCACAGCATGCAAAAACCGACTGGTTCATCCCGGGCAGCGTCAGGCGCCGCACCGGGACCGAGCCGCCACACAGCTGCACGGGACCAAGCGTGCGCGTCCCGCCGGCGTGCCGACG
Organism: Trebouxiophyceae sp. KSI-1; assembly: GCA_003568905.1. NCBI lineage: Eukaryota > Viridiplantae > Chlorophyta > Trebouxiophyceae > Trebouxiophyceae sp. KSI-1. Next base: position 1,632 of record BHFV01000174.1, read on the forward strand.
ACGCTCGCGGGCTGTCGGCAGGATGCCATCGCTGCGAGGCGGCGGTCCGGGCCCCCGACGATCAACCCCCTGCCGTGCTCGTGACCGTGCACGCAAAGGTCTCTTACACAGCGAAAGCCTGTTGTGCAAATACTTGTAGCTTAGCCGATTGGATCTTGGCGGGCGTTTGAATTTATGGCCGGCTGTTTGGTCGAGCCCATTTTGTCGAGCCCAGCTCGGGGGAAGAGGGGGCAGTGCACGCGGCGGACGATGCAGCGAAAGCGCAGATGGGGGTCCCGGGCACGCACACACGCACGCACGCGAAGCTATTCAAGGGTGCGCCCATCAACTCGGGCGTCCACAGCTGCTGCTCAGGGGTCAAAGTGCGGCTGGCCGGCCGCGAGCGCGTAGGCGCTGCTGAGGTCGTGCAGCCCGGCCGCGCGGCGCAGCAGCGCGCCGGCCAGCAGCAGGCCGCCGGCCGAGACGGCGAGCGTCACAAAGTTGCGCGTCATCTCGCGCCCAACCTTGTTCGGCACGACCACGTCCTTGAGCGTGCCGGTGAGCACGAAGAGGCGGTAGGAGACGAACACGTACACTGCAGCAGCAGCGACAGCGTCAGCCCCGCCTCGCCTCCCATCCGAGGCCGTCTGCAAAGCAGGCGCTGGAACGGGGGGCGGACCCGCGGTCGTGCCGGCAAAGTTGAGCAGCGGGTACTCTGGCGGGAAGAAGGCCAGCAGCATCTTGGGCTGCCCGTCGGGGATGCCGGTCGCCAGCCAGGAGTGGAACTGGCTCACGTACGTCTCGAGCGTGATGCAGCCGAGCCAGGAGAAGAGGCCCAGGCTGACCGAGCGCAGCGCGGGCGTCAGGTTGCGCAGCACGATCCAGACGGTGATCGGGATCCAGCTCGTGTACGGGTGCAGCGCGTTGTACTCCCGCTTGGGCAGCACGTACACCTTCTGGTACCAGACGACCAGCACCGCCAGCGCGACTGCACGCGCGGCCCCCAGGCAGCCGCCTCAGCACCGCTGGCAGACCCCTCTGCTTTGGAATCTCCCTGCCGTGGTGCCCAGAGCGCCCCCCGGCTCGGGCCCTCCCCCTCGAGAGTGTGTTTCTCCGAGTCCACAGTCACCGCATGCATGGAGCATCCGCGGCTCGGCTGGCTGCCCAGGAGGAGGCCTCTGACCCGCGGTGATGGCGCCGCGGACGAGCGCGCGGCGCAGGCGGCCCAGCTTGTCGATGCGCTGCAGCGCCGCGTCGGCCCATGGGTGGCAGTAGGCGCAGATCATGCCGTGGATCCACACATAGCGGTCAAGCGAGGAACGGAAGTACCACTCTGCGGAGGCGCACGCGTTTGTTTTTTTTTGGCTGTTTGCAGGGAATGGGTCATGGGTTGTGTGAGGCAGACCATGCTTCCCCACTTTCTCTTCCCACCCTCGCTGCCAGCTGCACTGGGGCAAGGCAAGGCGACGCGAGCTGGGCCCCCTGCAGGCTCCCTCAGCTACCAGCCCCGCCGCAGGCTGCCCCCGCCCAGCGGCCAGGAATCGGGGCGGAGCGGACCTCCGAGCTTGTCGTCGCTGGGCCGCCGCGGGTCGGTGTAGCCCATCAGGAAGGTGAAGGGCGACCAGATGGCGTAGAAGACGGGCTTCAGGTCCCAGCAGACGAACACGACCGCAAAGGCGGCGCCGATCCTGCGGGCGGCAGGGGGGCCCCGGCTCAGGCCCCAGCTCGGCTGCCCTCTGAGGCCGAGCTCCCAGAGGCTGGCGGCCCCCCCTCCCCCGCCCACTGGCCACCACCTCAGGATGATTGGCAGCGCTGCTGTCGGCGCGGAGAGCGTGTCTTGAGGAGGGGGCGCAGAGGGCGGGCGGGAACAGGGGCCCGCACTTGCCGAGGATGCCGAGGTGGGAGGCGTTGAAGCGGGCGCCCAGGCCGAGGACGGCGTAGACGAGGATGGTGAAGATGGTGTGCATGGGGCAGATGTAGTACAGCATGTAGCTGTTGCGCAGCACGAGGCAGGTGAGGGTGACCAGGAAGTTGAGGCGCCACATCATCTGGCAGAACCGGGCGAAGCTGTAGTTGCCGGTCTTGTAGTAGTAGGAAAAGTTGCCGAAACCGGTCATCCAGACGTAGCCGGCGATGAAGACGCGGATCGCGTTGTACACCTCGCGCGCCTCGTAGTAATGGTAGAGCAGGAAGAGGACCTGTGCGGCCGACGGCCGGGCGTCAGGCTTCCTGGCGGCGGGCTCGCCGAGGAGTCGATTCCGGGGAGGCGGCGGCGGCGGGCCTGCATCCAGCCCTTCCACTCCTCGGTCTGCTTGCGGTTGAGCAGCACGGGCGCCTTCTGCTGCACGCGCGAGGTGGCCAGGGAGACGAGCGTGAGGACCAGGAAGAGGAAGGCCAGCAGGTCGCGGCTGTAGCTCTGCGGAGCGGGGCGGGCGGGCGTCAGCCCCACACGATGGCGTCCGCATCTGGCCACCGGCAAGAGAAGGGGCGGGCCTTGACGGACTGCGGGAAGACGGTCGTGCGGTCGGCCACATAGTACCACAGCATGATGGTGCCGAACTCGACCCTGCCGGAAAATTGGGGCTGGTTGTCAGCTGCGGCCGCCTGAGCAGGCGCGGGAGCGGGAGCGGCGGGTGCTTGGGGCCAGGGGAGGGACGCACGCCGCCCGCAGCGCCTCTCGGTGCGCCAGCAGGGCCGCCTTGTCGCACGTCAGCACCCTGCAGGCGCGCCGGACAGGGCATGAGCGGCCGCCATGTCTCTGACCAGGCGGGATGCATAGAAGGCAGCAAGAGCCTACTTGACAAAGCCGCTGCTGAGGTATGGGTACTGCTCCTCCACCTCCTTCACCGCCGTGCCAGCCACCTCGGGCAGCGCCTCGTCCGACGCTTCCGAGTCGTCGCTGTGCATCCGGGCGTATTGTCTCCTACGGGCGGCGGACGAGGCGGGGCTGCGTCAGCTGCTGCAAACGACTCCTGCCGGCTCTGTGCCACGCGAACGGACCACTACGCTCGCTGCAGCTGACCGCTGCCCCTCGCGCCAGCCCCCTACTATTTGCGCGAGCGCGCGCGGGGGCAGTGCGAGGGAGCTCGCACCTCCGAGCGCGCTCCAGCAGCTCCGCATAGGCCCAGAGGCACAGGAAGATGACGTACGCGATGGCGACGGCGAGCTGCGAGGTGGTGGGCGCTCGTCAGTTGGTAAAGCAACGACCAGGCGCATCACTAAGCGGCTCCCGGGCCGCGCAACTGGCCTGCTGATGGCGTGATCAGCGGCTCACCTGCCCGGATGACACGCTCTTCGTCACCACGTCCGCAGGAACGGGCGCCATGGCTGCCCGCGCGCAGATGGCCGGGCGCCCTACGGCAAGATGCGGACCGATCGACAGGCGCAGCCGCTTTCAACCACGTGTGCGGTCTGTTATCGCACTGATGTAGCGTGCACGACCTGCTGCGGCGTCCCGGGGCGTGTTATCGAGCTAACAGACCGGCATCGACTGGGCTGCCGTGAGTCGGCCAGACAGGCAGCGCACGCTGCCCTGGGCAATCTGTGGACTTCCCCCGGAAAGCCGCACTGGCGTCTGAAGTGGTGCAGATTGTTGCGAAAAGCCCAATCAAAAAGCAAAAAGCCCTCTTGGCATTCATACTTTGCCCTCCGCGCTTGCAGCGGCAGAACGGCGGCAGCGATGAGCGCACGCACGGGCACCGCGGCCGACCGGCGGCGCAAGGGGTTCAAAAAGGGCCTGGACCCGGACGACGCGCGGCGGAAGCGCGAGGACAATATCATCGAGCTGCGCAAGACCAAGCGCGATGAGAGTCTGCAGAAGAAGCGCGCGACCTTCATGGGCGCGGCCGCGGGCGGCATCGAGGAGTCGAACCGCGACCTGGCGGGGGCGGTGGTGGCCCAGCGGGTGCGGGCTGCCCCCGCTTGGGCAGTTTTTTGCACAAAGAGGCGCGCCGATGGGCGCCTGATTCGCCAGCTGCTGCGTGCAGCTGGAGAGCCTGCCGGCGATGGTCCAGGGCGTGTACAGCGACGACCCAATGCACCAGCTGGAGGCGACGACACAGTTCAGAAAGCTGCTGTCCATAGGCGCGCCCCATGCCCCTGCGCCCGGCGCCGCGATCGCGCCAGCCCTGGCCTGCTACCGCACCGATCGAGCCGCCTGGCCCTGACGCGGCCCGTCGCACGCCGCGCCGCAGAGCGCAACCCGCCAATAAAGGAGGTCATCTCGCAAGGCGTCATTCCGCGCTTCGTGCAGTTCCTGCAGCGGGCCGACCAGCCGCAGCTGCAGGTGCGCCCGGCGGCCGCCCAGCCCAGCCGAGACGCCGGGCCCCTGCTGCTGCAGCAGAGCACAGTGGTGGATGCCTGCCGCATCGGCGGCCGATCGGCGGCCGGCCTGAGCCGCGCCGCCTGGCGCAGTTCGAGGCCGCCTGGGCGCTGACCAACGTGGCGTCGGGCACGTCGGACCACACCAAAGTCGTCGTGGACCACGGCGCCGTGCCCGTCTTTGTGCAGCTGCTGGGCTCGCAGAGCGACGACGTGCGCGAGCAGGCCGTCTGGGCGCTCGGCAACATCGCGGGCGACTCGCCCGTCTGCCGCGACCTCGTGCTGGGCCACAAGGCGCTGCAGCCGCTGCTGGCGCAGCTGCGCGACAACTCCAAGCTGTCGATGCTGCGCAACGCGACCTGGACGCTCTCCAACTTTTGCCGCGGCAAGCCGCAGCCCGACTTTGAGGAGGCACGCTCCCCGCCCCCTCCGGGCTCCCCGGGGGCTGCTCGGGGCTCGCTGCTGAGCGCACGAGCCGGGCCGCCGCCTGCTGCTGCAGACGAAGCAGGCGCTGCCGACGCTCGCGCGGCTGCTGGCCAGCACGGACGAGGAGGTGCTGACGGACGCCTGCTGGGCGCTGTCCTACCTGTCGGACGGCACCAATGACCGCATCCAGGAGGTCATCAACACCGGCGTCTGCCGCCGCCTCGTCGAGCTGCTGCTGTGCGTCCCCCGCCTCGGTGGCGGGACGTTGCGCGGCGGCAGCAGCAGCAGCAGCAATGCAGGGGTTGGGATGCAAGTCCCTAGCATTCAGGAGGCTTCGGACCAAGAAACAGCACCGCCCGCTCAAGGGCTGCGGGTTCAGGATCATGTTTCACGGGTTTAGAATCCCTGAAAAGGTCGTGGCGGCCACGGTAGGGCGGCGACGGCGGCTGAACCCTGGAAACACGGCCACGCGGTGCAGGCACCAGCAGGCGAGCGTGCTGGTGCCGGCGCTGCGCACGGTGGGCAACATAGTCACGGGCGACGACCAGCAGACGCAGATCATCATCAACTGCAACGCGCTGCCCTGCCTGCTCAACCTGCTGACCGGCAGCCCCAAGAAGAGCATCAAGAAGGAGGCCTGCTGGACCATCTCCAACATCACGGCCGGCACCAAGAAGCAGATCCAGGTGGGTGGGTGTGTGTGTGTGTGTTGGGGGGGGGGGGGGGGGGGGGGGGGGGGGGGAGGGGGGGGGGGGGGGGGATGTGCTGCTCTGGCTGTCCGGTGGGGGAGGGCTGCAGGGCGAGGCCTGCCGCCCGCTGCCCCCTTTCGCCTCACCACGAGGGAAGGGGTCAGGAGGCAAGCAAAGCGCTCCTGCCTGCTGCTCTCCGGGCGCTCCTGCACTGCTGCCGGCCGCCTGCTCGGCAGCTGCTGCCTGCGGCCGCCGAGTGCGGGCTCTGACACTCGCGTCCGCGCCCGCCGCCTGCCAGGCGGTCATCGATGCGGGCATCGTGCAGCCGCTGATCGAGCTGCTCGCGAGCGCCGAGTTCGACATCCAGAAGGAGGCCGCCTGGGCCATCTCCAACGCGACCAGCGGCGGCAGCCACGACCAGATCAAGTTCCTCGTCTACGCCGGCTGCATCCGGCCGCTGTGCGACCTGCTGGACTGCAGCGAGCCCAAGATCGTCAAGGTCGCCATGGAGGGGCTGGAGAACATCCTCAAGGTGCGCGCGAGCGCGGCAGCCAGAGGGCGGGCGGCGAGGCATCCCCTCTCGTCTGCGGAGAGGGCGGGGGGGCCTGAAGCACAGACATGGGCGTCCTCTTCCATCGAGCATGGACACGAGTGCGGGCCTGGATGACGAACTCGGGCGGGGGCACAGACATGGCGCATGGACACACGAGCTTCAGCCTGGCGCACGAGCCTGAGCATGCAAGCATGAGGCATGAGCATGGCCAGGAGCACCGACAGGAGCACCGGCAAGGGCGCAAGCATGCGCCTGACACATCCCCGCGCCTGAGCTCGCGCCTGCTGAGCCCGCCCCACCTCGGTTGCCGCAGGTCGGCGAGGTCGAGAAGGAGCTGCAGGGGCCGAACGGCGTCAACCCCTACGCGCAGATGGTGGACGAGGCGGAGGGGCTGGACCGCATCGAGCACCTGCAGAACCACGCGCACGAGAACATCTACGAGAAGGCGGTGTCCATCCTGGAGACGTACTTCGACGTCGAGGACGGCGAGGTCGAGAACGTCGCCCCCCGCGTCGACGCCGGCGGCGCCTACGCCTTTGGCGCCGCGCCCGGCGCGCCCGGCGCCTTCAATTTCGGCGGCTCGATGGGCCAGTAGCCGCCCCCCGCGCCCGCCCGCCCCCTCGCTCTGTTCCCGCTACCCCCGCAGGGCGCTGGGCGCTGGGCGCTGTCTGCATGTGTGTCCTGCCTGTTGCTGTGTTGCTGGCTCCCTGCTCTCATCCCCTTTGCCTGCTCCAGACAGCCCGGCAGGCGCCCTCCCCCCCCCCCGAGTCTGCGACTCGGCACGAACCGCATGTAAGAACCCACGCACGTGCCCACTGCCCCGCTCTTGATGTCGACCCCGCCGGCAGCTGCTGCTCAGCTGCCAGTCTGCGAGCAAGGGGTGCGCTGCGCGTTGCTTGCTGTTGCACTGGGGCATGCTTTGTGCGACCACATGCCAAGGCTGCACCTAGCGGAGGTGGCGAGCACGTATGCAGCTGCAGTGGCGCTTGCTGTGGCAGCAGCGGGCCGAGCTGCAAGCTCTATCAAGTGCCTGATCGCACCAAATTGCGGATGCTGCACTGTGAGGGGGGCGCAGGAGCGTCGCTTTCAGTCTTGCCGAAAAGTGGCAGCGCCGAACGGCAAGGAACAGCCCGGCAACGCCTCGCCTTGCGTTCGCAGCACATGGAAGGAAGGCGGCCGGCTTGGGTGTGAGCATCAAACAAGCATCCAGCACAGCTTAACATCTCGGGACTTGGCCCCCAGGTCCCATGCTTCTCACGCACTTCTCTGCCATTCACACAGCACGACCAGACGATGTCCGCAGCGTTCGCTCTCGAGCCCGCACAGGCGCAGCGGCAGCTGTCTGCAGCCGGGGTGGCGCCACACCACAGCTGAAAAAGCTGCAGCTGCATCACAACCCCCTGCGCTGCTAGCTGCTCCAGCTGGAGTCATACGCTTCGAACACCACCCGCTCCAGCTTGCCGTTCGCCAGCCGCTGGCTGCCCAGCAGCGGGGCGCGGTGCGCGACGTGCCAGCCCTTCGCCTCGCTGCGGCCAACCCACAGGTGCTGCGCCGACACCACCAGCCCCAACTCCAGGACGACTTCCAGGAAGTGCGAGACGAGGCCGCCCGTGCGGTCGCTCTGCCGGTGCCGCGGCACGACGGCCGCGTTGATGTACACCGTGCCTGCGGGCGGGTGTCGTGGTGATGGTTATGTGACGTTACTTAACGCCGCATCGGGGTTTTCGTAGGGTTTTCAAGCACGAGCGGCCGGCGGGAGGCAGGGCACTGCCGCACCGGCGCGCTTGTCGATCTGCGCCAGGTTGCGGTACCCGACCCCCTCCTGCGACCTCAGCCGGTGGTGGTAGTGCCCGAACAGCACGAGCGGCACCGCCCGCCCGGCCTCCTGCAGCCGGCTGAGCGCGTTGCGCAGGTCCGCGTCGCCAAAGTCGCCTGCGGACGGGCTTCCAAGCTCTCTGCAGGTAAGAGGGAGCCCGGAGCGACGGCCGGGCCAGGCTGGCGGGGGTGGCTTGCCTCCGGGCTCCCCCGCGGCGCTCCCGGTGTCCCATGCGGCCGGGTCCTGCCGGCGGTCGCCCAGGCCGGAGGGGCCGTTGTGGCCGACGAGGACGAGCGGCTCGTCCGCGGGGGTCGCTGCCGCCGCCGCCACGATGCGAGCTGTGGAGTCGGCGGGGTCCCGCACGCCCAGCAGCCGCTCCGCCACCGGGTTGATGCCGCGCAGCTCCTTGTCAACCCATTCAAAGGCCGCCTGGGTCTGCGGCCGGGCGAGCGCGGGCGTCGGCCGCCGCGGCCGGGAAGAAGGCAGGGAACAGGACAGGCGGGGAAAGGGCCCCCCATGCTGCTTCTTGGGTTTGGGTTTCAGGTTGAGAATGCTCTGCGGCCTGATGCGATGCAAGGTAAGGTGACTCTAGCAGAAGGCAGCTGCCGCTGCCTTTGCTGTGCGCTGCTGAGCAGGTGTCGCCTGCCGAGTTGCGGGGGCGCAGGGGAGGCAGGGAGGGGGCCGCACGCCCGAGAAGGGCTGGCCGCCGACGGCGCTGAACGCCTGCCCGCTCGCGGCGGTGAATCGGCGTGCCTGGTACGCTAGGTCAGCTCCGGCTTGGGCGAGCGCCTCCAGCTGCTGCTTGACCTTGCCCTCGTCCCGAAAATACTTCAGTGGGCCCCTGCCGGCCGAAGGACCCCTGTTTGAAAATGCACATCTCGCTCCATGGGGACCTCAAGGCAAGCTAGGGCTCGGAGCCGCACTGCGCGTCGTGGTTGCCCAGCAGGATGCCTTTGGGGGTCGGCAGGCCCGCCAGGTGCTGCACCAGCTGCACGTTCTCCTCGTGCCCGATGTCACCTGCTTGCCAGCCGGCGCGGCGGTGAGCACCTGCCTGGGAGGGACAGGGAATTGCAGGGCTGAGGTGCGGCGCCCACCCACAAATATGACGGCGTCAGGCCGCAGGTAGGCCAGGGCGGCCGGATCGTGGGCCGGGTCCCACTTGTCGTGCACGTCTCCGACGACGATGAGCTTGATGTGGGTAGGGGCGCGGGCAGCGCGCTCGGCGGCGTCTGCATTCAAGCAGGCAACTGCGCAAGGGCTGCGCCGCAAAGGCAAGCAAAAGGTGCGGTGTCTGCGCTTGGCTTGCTTCACTTGCACCGGGCACTGCACTTGCACTGGAAGAGTGACCCACCTGCCATCAATCCCACAAAGCAGTCAGCGCGGCACTGGAAGAGTGACCCACCTGCCATCAGGCCCACTAAAGCAATCGCGGATTGGGCAGGCGACGCCTCTCACTACCTGCAACCACATCAAGCTGCTCAGTGCGCATGTCTGCGCCACTCTTCGCTAGACCGGCCTGCCACGGCTCCACTCTGGGCGAGCGGCATGTCCCGAGGCATGCGTCTCGATTCCGGCAAAAGGAATGAAACATAGAGTCAATCAGCACGGAAACACATCTCAGTGAATCTCAGGCCCCGCATTCACCACAGCAATCCAGCGCGGCTCTTATTGCAGGCCACATTGAGTCGGAGGACAACACCGGACCGTGCGATGGCGTCCAGAACGCAGCTGGGCTATGCACGACGGCTGCGGGAGCCACTTTTCTGCACGCACGCGTGGCTGTGGTGCGAGATTCTAACCGAACCGGGGCCTGGCTGGGGGCATGGTCAACCTAAGCCAGCCTTCGCCCGTTTGACTGCATTTCTCGGCGATCGACCGCGCTTCACGATGACGTACCGCAGCCCCAACCAGCTGATGGGCCCGGACAAGCGCGGAGCCGACGACCGGGACGGCCACCCCTACATTTTCGTTGACTCCATGGCTCATGCCGCTGACCTGACCAGCTCGCTCACCTCCGAGGTGCAATCCCCTGCAGCTTGGACGGTGCTGCCTGCTTTATCGCCCACCACCACCACGCCACGCGAGCAGCAGAGCCTGGGCTGCGGCAGGGCAGCGGCGGCGGCGACAGGGACCCGCTGGCCCTGGCCAAGCAGGAGGTGCGGCGGCTCAAAGAAGCCAACAAGAGCCTGGAGGCGCGTGCGCTGTCCCCCAGCATGCCAGCACCAGCTGCCGCCGCCGCAGCCCGCTGACTGGTCGACGGCGACTGACCCACAGGCCTGTCTGCGCGCGCGGCGGCCGGACACGAGCGCGGCCTGGCAGGCGGAGGCGGAGCGACTGACGGCCGAGCTGCAGACCGCACGCGATGAGACGCGGGCGGCGACCAACGACCTGGCCACCGTGCGGGAGGCGCTGGCCCAGTCGCTCTCGGCAGGCCCGCTCCCGGGCAGCTTGCGAGCGCCGCAGCCCGCCGCCGTGGCAGGCCTGAGCGAGCAGCCGGCGGCGCAGGCGGCAGCGAGGCGGCGGCGGCGGCCGAAGCGGAGGCCGCCCGCTGGCGCGAGCGGCTCAGGCGCGGCGGCGAGGAGGCGGAGGCGCTGCGGGCGGAGCTGCGGGCCGCGCTCGGCCGCTGCGAGGAGCTCGAGGCCGCGCGGACCGAGGCGCTGCTGCAGCTGAGCAGCGAGCGGGCCAAGGTGCACCCGCGGGGCGTGGAGCCGCGCGAGCACGAGGCCGCGCTGGCGGAGCTGGACGCTGCGCGCGCACGCCTGGCGCTGCGGGCGAGCCCGCCTGCCTGCCGGGGCCCCGGGTCTTGGTGGGCACTGCCCCGGCGATCCTGACCCGCCATGAAGAGTCGGTCGCGGGCGCGGCAGGAGGAGCAGGCGGCGGCGGCGGCGGAGGCGGCGGCGGCGGAGGTGCAGCGCGTGCGGACAGAGTGCCAGGACGGGCTGGAGCGCATGGGCGCGACGGTGCGCGCCCGCCGGGCCCGGGCTTTTTCTCCCCGATTTGCTTGGATGCAATGCTTCTTCACCGCAGTGTGCTCCGTCAGACTGCTGCTGGGCATCGGCAGCGCCTGCTCCATCCCCACACGAGCACTCGGCCGGCGTGCAGGTGGACGAGGCGCGGGCGGAGCTGCAGCGCGAGCGGGCGGCGGCCGCCGCGGCCGAGGCCGGCCTGACCAAGCTGACCAGCGAGCACCGGGCGCTGGTGACGGAGGCGTCCGCGCTGCGGTCCGAGGCACGCGCCCGCTCGTGCCGAGAACGGGGAGTGGAAGCGACCGGTGTCGGGGGAACTCAAGGCGGCGGCGCGCCGCAGGGCGCCGTGCTGAGCGGGCGGCAGGCCGCCTGGGAGGGCTGGTCGCGGCGCGCGGGGGATGCTGCGGCGGCGGCCGCACGGGACTCGCGGACCGCCTGCCAGGAGCTGTCCGAGCTACGCGCGGTGTGCAGCCCTCTCAGTGCCGGAAAATGGGCGCTGCAGTCGAGCCTGTGTGGCCCGGTGCTGACACGACGCTGGAGCGGCGCTGCAGAGGGTCAAAGCGGCGGAGGAGAGGGCGGAGGCGCGAGCCAGCGAGGCGCAGCAGCGCCTGTTCGGCCTGGGCACCAGCCTGCCGCCTGCGACCGCGGCTGCCTGGGGCGGCGGCGGCGCGACTGTGCTCCCGGCTGCCAGCTCATAGCTCTTGCGTCCATGCACGACAACGGCTGTGTGATATGGCAGTTGGCCATAGACTCGATGTGACATGGACTCTACTGCTCTGTTTGCTGGCCAGGGCAAAGACGGGTTTGCCGCCCTCAGCTCACTTGAAACTTGAGACCAGCCTGCCAAACCGGTGCTCCTCCCGGTGAGTTGTAAGAGACTTTCCTGACATCATCGTCATCAAGCCAAGGTGCTGCCCGTGAGCTGCTGGCCCGGGATGTCCGCTGCGGAGACGCTGCAGCGCCTGGCCGCCCAGCCGGCGCGGCAACTGGTCGCCAAGGATGAGAGCGGCCGGCGGTACTTGGTCTATCACTACGAAGCTTGCTGCACATCGCGCCTGCTGCCGAGCGCGGGCGCGCAGGACGATGCGGCCCGGCTGCATGCCATATTCGATGTCGCCGTGGCGCGCGGCCTGGGCAGCCTGGTGACGGATTACGTCGCGCACGTGTGTTCGGACGCCAGTCTGACATCCAGGTGCCCCCCAAACCTCTATGGTTGAGTGCCATCACGTTCCAATGCCCTGGTCGATCTGCCGCCAGGCGTGGTGCCGAGGGCCATGATTCGCCTGCAAGCCGCTGGGCGCACTCATCCCTTCCCACTGCCGCGGCCGCAGCGAGCCGCTGGAGGCCTATCTGCTGGACGGCGAGTGTGTGAGCAGGTGGTGCGCCGGCGCACTCGAGCAGGCGGGCCGGCAGCTGCGGGCGGGCCTGGAGCGTGGGCTGCGCACGGAAGACGCCGGGCCCCTCAGGACGGAGGCAGCCCGCCTGCAGGCGCTGGTGGCGGTGCTCGAGTCCCTGGGCCGGCCGGGGTGCGCCCGGCCGCCCAGCCAATGAGCTTCTGTCTTTCAACAGGCATCCAGCCCGGCAGCCGCTGAGGCCGCTGCTGGCCGCAGGGAGGCGGCCGCGCCGGGCGTCGCCGAGGCCCAGCTGCTGCTGCAGACCGCCCAGGTTCACCAGACCGCCGCCCCGCTGCCCCTGGCCAACCCGACAGGTGAGCCGCAGGAGCTCAGCCGCGCCGCGCCTGCAGGTGCTGCGCTGGTCGGCCGAGGCGGGGCTGGCGGGCGGCAGCGCCGGCGGCCGATTCGCTTCGCGCCAGGCGTGGCTGCTGAGGGTCAACCAGAGGCGCGACGGCCGGCAGCCGTCCGGCACCTGGCTGGCCGACCTGCAGGCGGGGCTGCAGGGGCATGTGAGCCCCTCGCAGCGGTCCCGAGGGCGCCCGCGCGGCTCAGAATGAGGCCAGCGGGACTGTGTGCCTGACCAGCAGCTGCCGCAGCGGCCCACTTTCCCTCGGCTCTCACCCCCGGCGTGCGTGCCTGCAGGGCGTCCGCGGCTGGCAGTACCCGCCCGCCAGCCTGGAGGCCTGCCTGGGCGGCCTCTTCCTGTGCGGCGGCGACGGCGCCGAGGCGCTGCAGGCCAAGCAGGCGGCCCTGTGCTACTACCTGCTGGACGCGGGGCACTCGAAAGCACTGCCCTCCTTCAGGCACGCGCTTTCGACTGAGCAGCAGCCCGGGCGACCCGTCGCCGCGCTGCTGGCCAATCTGCTGCCGCAGCAGCAGCGCGCTCGCGAGCTGCGAGGGCCGAGCGCCTCGCTACCCTGGGGCCCCGCAGGCAGGCGTTCGGCGTGCCCGCCGGCCGCGCGGCCGTCTGGCAGGCGGGCTTCCACCTGGACGAGGCCGCGCTGCCGCAGCCGGGGCGCGAGGCGATCCTGGCTGCGGCCGCCGCGCTGCTGACCGGTGCCGCCCCCGCCCCCCCCCTCGCCTGCTCCCGGGCGCCTCCGAAAGCTCCGACACTGAGCCGGGCCGGCGGCAGAGGCGGCCGCGGACGCGCCGCTGCAGCACGTGCGCGGCCTGGCGGAGCTCGGCGCGGGCGACGCCGCGCTGGCGCTGCTGCGAGCGCGGCGGCCGGCGGGCGGCGGCGAGCCCGAGGCCGCGCTGGAGGAGGCGCAGGTCGCAGTCGGCGTGCTGCTGGCGGCCGATCGCGTGACGGAGGCCTACCTGCAGGCGAGCTCGCCTTCCCCCCCTCGACCGGGGAAGCAGCCGCGGCCGTGGCCGCGAAGCAGGCACGCTCAGCTGTCGCGAGGAGCCGCAGGTGCGGCGGCACTGCCGGCGGCTGCCGCCCGAGCGGCTGCGGCGCGACACGGAGGCGCTGCTGGCCGGCCTGGGCGGGTGGGCGGCGGCTGCGGGGCGGCTGGGCGCCGTCGGGCGGCTGCCGCTGGCGGGGCTGGAGGAGGAGGTGCTGTTCGCCCCCTCGCCTGATTGTCGCGCGCATGGAAGCGGGGCAGCCTGCTTGGCCGGGGACCCTCGCAGCCGACAGCAGACCCTGCCGGCCATGCCTGCCTGCGCTTGCTGCCAGCCTCCCACACGCACGCCGGCGGCTGAAAGCCGCGCCTGGCGGGGGGGCCGGGCAGGTGCTGCTGGCCTGGCTGGAGGAGCAGCTGGCCGAGGCGACGCCACTGGCGGAGGCGCTGCCCCTGTACCACCTGCAGCGGCAGCGGCTGCCAGAGGCGCTCGCGGCCGCCGTCCGCCTGCCACCGCCGCAGGGTGCCTCCCCTCCCAGCCCCCGGCAGCTTCCGCTCGGGCTGCTGGACAGCGTCAAGCGCGCATCGGTCCTTGTCGCCAGTGCCAGGGACGGCGAGCTGTGGGCGCGGCTCCCCCTGCCGCCGCCCCGCCGGCGCCGGAAAGCTTGGTCAGAGCAAGCAGCGCCTCCGCATGAGGCGCCCGAGTCTGTGGCACGCGCAGGCGGCGGCGAGGCGGCGGCCCGGCGCGGCGCGCTGCTGCAGGCGCTGGAGGCCGCGCGGCGGCTGCTGCCGCCCGCGCAGGCTGCGCTGGTGCTGCACGCGCCCGGGCCGCAGCCGGGCCTCAGCCTGGCCGCGCCCGACTCGGAGGGCACCGGGCCGCTCGGCGCCTCGGCTCAGGCCCGCCTTCCCCCCCCCCCCGCCCCAGCCGGTCCCCTCGCGCATGCGCGGAGGCTGGCCTGTTGCTGCGCTTGGTGTGCTGAGCCGGACACCGTGTGTGTCTGGAGAGCAGGCGCTGCATGTGCACGGCAGCCTGACGCGCGCGGCGCCGCTGTTCGGGGCCCTGGCAGAGGCGTGCGACCGCACGGAGAGCCCCCAGGCGGCAGCGGCGGAGCAGCGGCCCGCAGCACCGCCGCCCGCCGCATCGCTCGCAGCGCCCGAGCAGCAGGAGCAGCCGCCGCAGGTGCCGGTGGTTATGCCCGCCAAAAGAGCTGTCCTGCTGAAGCGAGAGCTCCGCCAGCTGGCTTGCTTGTGATGTTTTGGAGCCAGCAGAAGAGCGAGTGCGCGTCCGACTGTCCTCTGCCCTTGATGCAGGTGCTTGGCAGGGGGGAGGCAGGCGGGCGCGGCTTTGGCAGCGGCGGCGCGGCGCCTGCCGCGAGCCGAGACTGGGACGCCCTGATGGGCCTCGCGGGCGGCGCCGGCCCCGAGCGGGCGCGCAAGCTGCCGAGGGCGCGGCGGCGCTAGGAGGGGCGTGCTCATGCATCTCACACTCCGTTCCTCTGCGAGGACTCGGTGATTGTCTTGTGACGTCTCTCAATAACACTGGCACGCGCCAGGCGCTCTGTTCGCTCCAGCTGAAAAATCCGCACAGGGGCGGCAAAACTCGGCAGCGGGACGCAGCGGCGGAACGAGGGGGCGAGGGTGGGGAAAGCAGGCGGGCAGCGGGCAAGGGAGTAGGAATGCGGAGGCGCACTTCGTCTAGAGTGGAGGCGGCGGCCGCGCTGCCGGCATCTGGCGGGGCAGCGGGAGCGGCGGCTGCTGGGCGGCGGCAGCGAGCCCGCAAAGAATGGTCGCGGGCATCACAGGTGGACGCGAGGCAGCGGGGGCCAGCAGGCGGACTGGGGGGTAAAAGGGGGGGGGGGTGTGACGGGCCGCCGCCGCCGCGTCAGTGGCGGAAGCCTTGGCTGTTCATCGCGGCCAGGAAGTCTCGCAGGCCGGCCATCGGGCCGCGCCGCTCCCCAGGCAGCTCCGGCGCCTCGCGGGCCCACACGCTGCCCGGCAGCTCGGCGGCCCACACGCGGCCAGGCACCCCCCACACGCTGCCCCGCTCCTCCTGCTCGGGCGCGCCGCCATCCGCCGCGGCCCCGCCCGACGGCCCGGCGCTTTCCTCCGCGGCTGCCGCCTCCGCGTCGGCCGGCTCGACGCAGAGCGCCACGTCATGCGCCCTGCGGCGGCCAGCGGCTGTTTCGCGCGGCGCTGTGCAGCCAATCAGGGGTGGGATTGAAGGCGCCGTTTCCGGCAGAGGCCCGAGAGCCTCTGGCAGCAGGAGGGCGGGAGGCGCACCCGTCCGGCTGCTCTATGAGGACGCCGTCCCGCTGCTTCAGCTCCACCGCGTTCTGCTCCCGCAGCCGCTCGGCCTGCGGGCGGGCGAGGTGGTGTCACAGCTCGGCTGCAGACTGGCAACGAGCAGGCCAGGGAAGGCGCAGCAGGCACTGGTCTCCGCATGGAGGCCCAGACGCAGCAGCCACTGCTTTGCAAGCACCGCAAGCCTGGAAAGGGAAAGGGAGGCGCACGATGTGGGCGGCGATCTGCTGCGCCCGCCGCTCCCGGTCCTGGCTGGCTTGCACATGGTAGATGGTGCGGACAAAGTGGATGCCGGACAGCAGGAAGACGAGCACGATGAGTGCGGCCAGCACGAAGACCAGGATCTGCCACCGCAGGCCAGCTCTGGGTCAGCATCCTCAGCGCATCACAGGACTGGCGACGGCCCGTGCGAGCACGTCGGATGACTGGAACGATTGGTGGGATGCGAGGGACCTGTATAAGGCTGCTGGTTTGCATGGCCGGCGCAGCGGTCACTGCTCCTCAGCATGCTGGCGACCTCATGCCTCACCCATGCGCCCGCGCGCCTGTCCTCCTTTCGCCTCTAGCCTGCAGCCCAATCGAGCGGTGAGGGATCCAGACCCTGCATGCCTCCTCGTTGGCACAGCAGCGCGGCGCATGCGCCCGCGCACACTGCCAACAAAAGCTTGCTGGCTGATCGCGCGGCTATGCATGCTTTACATCAGGTGACCACCGGTGCAGGGATGGGCAGGACGCGATCGACCGCAGTGTCCTGGAAGGTGGCGTGGACTAAACACGCAGGATTCGTCACTCCATCAGTCGTTCGCGAGCGGAGGCGGCGCGGGTCCCGGTTCGAAGCCTGCAATGCCAAAGTAGGGAAAGCTACCTGTCCCTCAACCGGACAGGTAGCCGCGCCGCTGTTGACAGCCGCCTACCGCGGCGATGCACTGCTGCCGGCCGGCGATGCCACACACTCCGCCCTCCCTCTTCCCGCAACCTCGCTCCTGTGCGGCCTCCCTCCTCTCTTCCCTCCCCGCCGCGCGGGATCGCATAGCTACCAGGGCAACTGCGGGGGGGGTGTAGTCATTTAACCCTAAGCTAAACGTGTGTAGGTCTTTGCGTTACAGTAGATTGTAAACCTGATCACATTGTTAAAAGGCTAATGCGGCCCCCTCAGTCAGGCGTGATTCAGCAGGGGCAAGGTCAGTTTCTCCTCATTCCGGTCAGTAGTGAGCTCGAATCTGTGCTTCCTTTCACCGTCCAGAGCACCGCAAGTGGTAGGCAGATGCCAAGCCCGGGTCCTGTCCCCAACCACCGTCGGCAGGAATGGTTACAGCAACTCCGCCGTCAAAGCCAAGCAGCCGGCGCGGGCGCATGTGCAGGGGCCCGACAACAGAAGGAGAAAAGCAAGCGCACGCAAATTGCAGTCGGCCAATCCAATTGCTGCGCGTCTGTCTCTACTCGTTTGGGGAGGGGCGGCTCCAGGCGCCTGCGTTTTGCGCGCTCGCCTCCTCTTCCTACAGCGTTTGTTCGCTTCGAGAGCTGCCAATGCAGGAGCCAACGAGGAGCACGAGGGGAAAAGCGGGGCTAAAGGCAACCTTCGCATGCGGGCGCAGCGGCGGCCGAATGGGGCCGCCGCCGAGCGCCGCCGGAAGCGAGCTTGCTTTGGGAACCTCAACTAGGGGCACGTGCGATTAAAAGGCGGTCGGGTCGAGCCCGCCGCCGTTCAGCGAGTCGGCCAGGCTGAGGATGGTCAGCGAGCGCTCAAAGGCGGCGGCGGAAAAGGCGGCGGCGCCGCGGAAGGTCAGCTGCGCCGGCTCCCACGGCAGCACCAGCAGGTTGTTGTCGCTGAACACGCCCTCGACCGAGTCGCTCTCCAGCTGCACCGCCGCCGCCACCGCGTCGCTGCGCACCTGCCCCCGAATCGCGCCGTCCGTCAGCAGCCGTTGTTACGGGCTCCCGAACGGCGGCGAAGACAGGCCGCCGCCGGCGCGGAAGAGGCGGGGGCGCCACGCGGCTCGGCTCAGCCATCCCCCGCCCTGCCTCCAGCCGCGTGGAGGGGGCGCGCACGGTGAACGTGACGGCGTCCGAGTCGATCTGCATGAAGTCGGTCGCGCGCAGCCCCGGCTGCTCCGGCAGCGCCGCCTGCTTCGGCTCGCTCAGCCAGACGACCTGGCTGCTGGCGTAGCTCTCGTTGGCGCGGCCGGTCTCGGGCGCAGCGCCCAGCGCGGGCGCGCACTCGTCGGCGAACGCGTCGACGGGCGACGGCACGCACAGCCGCGCCTGCAGCTCTGCGGGGCGGGCGAGCACATGTCAGACACGAGCCGGAGGGGACTGCTCGACTGCACCCGCCGGGCGCCGCGGCCGGGGCGGGAACAGGGGCGGCGGCGCGCCGGAGGGGTCGCCCGTGCCGTTGAGCGTCAGCCGCGCGACCGCGTCCAGCACGCCCAGCCCGGCGGCGCGCAGCAGCGGCTTGAGCCGCAGGTTGGCGACGAGGTCGCTGCCGTGCGCCGGCAGCTGGTAGGGCGCGCTGCGGCTGTACAGCGGGCCCGCGGTCGCAGCCCAAGGGATGATCTCGACGGTGAGCGTGCCTGCGCGCGGGGCGCGGGCGCGGGCCTCAGGCGCGCGCGCGGGGTCAGCTCCTTGCGCCGCCCGACGCAGCGGGGCGGGAGGCGGGGGCGCGCCCGACACGGCCCACGGCTGGTCGTTGGTCGCGTACGCCGCGAGCGCGTCCGCCTGCGTCGCGTTGTAAAAGCCGCTGACCAGCACGGGCTGGAAGAGGCGGCGCACGGAGTACATGAGCAGGCGCCAGTGGCCGCCGTAGTCGATGCCCGACCAGGAGGGGCCCTGCGGCGGGGGGCGCGGCGGCGGCTCAGCCTCGCGCCTTGCAGACGAGAGGAGCGGGCATTTCCGCGGCATTTCGGCGCCCCCGCGCATCCCCTCTGGCATTCCATGCTGGCCTCCCGGTTGGCAGCTTGCGAGGGCGGGGGGGAGAGCCGCGCCGCCCAGATGTCGTTCAGCTGCCAGTAGAGGATGCCGGCGGTGTGCGCGTCGGGCGCGGCCTTCAGGCGGCGCCACTGCGCGAACGCCGTCTCGTAGCACTGCGCCTGCTGCACCTGCAGGGCGGCGGGCGGGCGGGCGGCTCTGGCGTGAAAGGACCAAAGCCCGGCTGGCGCGGCGCAGCCGTGCCTCTGAGCCACGGCAAGTCGGGGCCGCCGCGCTTGGAGGACCGCTGCACAGCGGCGGGCGGGCGCCGGGAGGGGGCTGCCTGGAGGGTGGATGACTAATGGCCAAAGGGGGCTGCAGCAGAGCGGCTACACTCGAAGCAGCGACAAACCGAGTGGACAGGGAGGAGGACTCGAGCGCTCGAGCTCCCTGGACGGGTGACTCACAGAATGTCTGGGGCGACAGCTGCCCGCTGTTTCGAGGAAGGGGGGGTGTGCCTGGGTGAGGTAGATCCAGAGGCGGAACAGGCGCTCCTGCTGCTCCGGCTGGCTGGCGTTGGACGCGATCGGCAGGTAGTGGAACTGCATCTGCGCCTGCAGCTCCGCGTTGCCGTCCGGGTGGCGCTGCCTGCCGGGCGGAGGGGGCAGCCGCCGCCGGCCAGCTCAGCCGCCGCCCGGCCCGGCTTTGTGACAAAGTGCGCGCCTGACCGGCGGGGAGAGAGAAGCCCGAAACTCGAACCGAATCGCCGCCAAGCCGCCCTCCCGGCTGTGTGACAAAGTGCAAGCCCACACAGCTGGGAGAGAGAGGCCCAAAACTCGAGAGGAGTCAGCCGCAGCCTTGCGGGCTGTACGCTGACAGCCGTGCTCACACAGCTGCCTCTCATCGAGCGAGAGAGGGGGGGGGGGGGGTGCAGCTGTCTGCTTCCCGAATGCATGAATCGCAATCCCAAAACAAACAGGCCAACAGAGGGGGGGGAGTGCTCACCGGTAGTCGCTCATGTTGGATTCGATGCTCCAATCGGCGGGCCGCGTGTAGCGCGCATAGACCGGGAAGGAGGGGAACGACTGGAAGCCGAACTCGGACACGAACTTGGCGCGCGGGTACACGTCCTTGTCGAAGCAGTTGGAGGCGTAATCGTAGAAATGGACGTCGCCGCTGAAGGTGTCCGCCACGTTGCCCCACCTGGCGCGGCGGTTGGGCAGGCGTTAGGGTTTTGGGGGATAGGGTTTCATGTGCGGGCGTCAGGGTTATGACAGGAATCATGTTGTGGATTTCTGGCTGCGGCGGCGGGCGGGCCGCGATCGAGGGGCTGAGGTGCCTGGAGAGCTCGGGCGGCGGCGGCGGTTGGAGAGCTAGCTGGCTGGCACCGTTGAAAAGCAGGCGTGCGCCTCTGGCCTGGTTCCTGCCTGCAGCATGCGACTCTGCTGCCAGGCGACGGAGGGGGGGGGGGGCAGGGGGGCCACTGACCGCTTGACGTAAGGCTCCACGGAGCGCAGGCCCTTGGTGGGGCTGGTGTCCACGAAGGAGACGTTGGCGTCGACCGCCGTCACGGCATCCCGCACCGTCTCGACCCAGATCTTGGTGAAGTCGGCGCCAAAGACCAGCGGCGCCGCGCGGCTCTCGGGGAACCTAAAACAGGCCAGAGTTTTAGGGTCAATGCAGGGTGAACATGCAGGGTGCAGGGTCGCCGCACAGCATGTCATGCGGCCAGCGAGCGGCTGCGAGGAGGGCGAGGGGAGCCGCACCACTGGAAGGAGGCCTCCACCTCGTTGTTGCCGCCCCACAGCGCCAGGCTGGCGTGGTGTCCCAGGCGGCGCGCCTGATACGTCACCTCGGCCGCGACCTGCGCGCGTCGGCCCCCAGGAGGCGTCGGGAATGGAGAGATGGCTGGAAAATGTGCGCTTTGTAGGGCTGCTCTGTGCGAAGCAACATGATGTACCGCCGCGGCGGCGCGGCCGCGCGCGCGTCGCGGCCGCGCGGAACCCTACGAAACCCTAGCGCGGCGGCGGGCGGCGGCGGGGCCGCACGTTCTCCAAAAAGGCGGCGTCGCGCGGGTACTGCGCGCACGCGAACATGGCCTCCTGCCACAGCAGCAGCCCCGCCTCGTCCGCGGCCTCGTACAGAGCGTCGGGTTGGTAGCGGCCGCCGCCCCACACGCGCAGCATGTTCATGCCGGCGCCGGCCGCGACGGCGACCAGCTGCCGCAGCGCCTCGGGCGTCACGCGCGGCTGGAAGACGTCCGGCGGGATCATGTTGGCGCCTGCGACATCCCGGGCCGGGCGGGGCGGCGCCTCAGCCTGGCGATTCCTCGGGTTGCTGTGTTTAGGGTTCGGGCAGTAGGGTTCAGGCCCCATGGCCTGAGGCGCCGCGGGGGTCCCGGCCTGCCCGCGAGCCGGCTGCCGTCGCATCCCGCAGCCCCGTCCCTGGGGGCTGCTCCGAAAGCCGCACCGCGCGCGAACAGCGGCTGGCCGTTGACTCTGAAATAGAAGGAGATGCCGTCGGGGTCGGTCAGCGGCTGCTGCACGAGCTCCACGGTGCGCAGGCCGAGGCGGCGCCGCAGCACGCTCGAGCGGCCGCCGTCGGGCGAGTAGCGCAGCGTGAAGGGGTGCAGCGCCGCCTCGCCCCAGCCGGCCGGCCACCACAGGCGGTAGCCGCCCGCCGGGATGGTCACCTGGCGGCGGGGAAATGCTGGGCTGTCGGGGAAGAGGAATGCCAGGCTGTCGAGGGAGTGGGGCGGCAGGATGTGCTTTAGGCCTCCTCGGCGGCAGGCACACGCCAGGCAAGGGCAGCGCCTCTGGGGGCCGGAAGACAGCCCGGAGCCGGCGGCAGAAGCAGGCGCTGCAAGCCGGGCAGCCCTGCATTGCCTGGTGGGGAGGGGTCAGACCTGCAGGCTGACGACGTTTTCGCCGGCCTGCGGCAGCGTCACGCGTGTGCTCGCGTTCCAGGGCTGCGCGTCCGCGGCGGCCGCCAGCAGGCCGGTCTCGCCGGCGGCCGCCGCCTGCAGCAGCGCGTCGAACCAGACGTCCACGCTGCCGTCGGCGTTGTGCCGCTGCCGGATGCTGGCGCCTGCGACACCAGGCCGCCAGCCGGCCTCAGTGGCTCCACGCAAGGAAAGGGCCGGGCGACGCGTTTCAGCCGGCTGCTGGGGCTGTATAGAGGGGAGAGGGCTGCTGGCAGTGTCGCAGTGTTCGGGTGTGACAGGGCTAGGCCCGTTACCCTGCATGACCGCTCGCATCAACCGGCACGGGCCTGTTATGGTATTCTGTATCATGTGCTTATGTCCTGCGTCCCTGCAACGGCTGATCAGGCAAGGGGCTGCAAGGCCGGCCGGTCATTCCAGGGCCGCAACGGCTCATTGCCAGCCTTCTGTGATGCTTGCCCCAGCTTCAACGCGCGGCACGCTGCACGCACGGCCTGATCCAGACAGGGCCGGGCTCTCTTCGCGGGCGGGCAGGCGGGCGGGCAGCGGCTCGCCCGTGAGGTGCGCGGCGCTGTAGGCTTGCAGGCTGATGTTGCCGTACACGCCCGAGGGCGCAAAGGCGGGGCCCCAGTCCCAGCCAAAGTCGGAGGCGGCCTTGCGGACAAAGTTGTAGTTGTCAAAGCCGCGGATGTACTGCGGCCGGGCGGTCGTGGGAGTTACCAGGCTGCAGAGGAGTTACCGCTGCGGGTTTCTAACACCCGCGCGACGCCTGCCTGGGGCCGGCGGCGATGCTCGGCTGCGGCAAGGCGCGAAATTGATTGCAGCCAAGAGGGGGGGGGGCGTGGCTGCGGTCGTCGGCAGGAGCAGGTGCCCCTCACCCTGCAGCCCCTGGCAAGAAGGCGAGAGGCCCACCGTCTGGGACGGCACGGCGTAGGGGTAGTCGCCCGCCTGCTGGCGAGCGTACGCCGGCGCCGGGTGGAAGACGAGCGTGATCAGGTTCATGCCGGTGCGCAGCACGCGCTTCACATCCAGCCGCCACTCCCTGCGGCCACTCCTGCGGCGTGAGATGGCGCACAAACGCGGGCATGCTCGATGGCTGGCGCCCACAGGCGACGCACCTGTGCGCGTTGTTCAGCTCACCGACCAGGCGGTCGTTCACGTACACGTCGGCCACCGTGTCGACGCCGGTCAGCACCAGTTCGGCGCGCTGCTGCTGCAACACGTCCGCCTCCACCTCGAAGTCGGCCTGGAACGTCCAGGTCTGCTCCGCCACCCAGCGATAGTTGCGGTCGTTGTACCTGCGGCCCGTGCTGGTTTGTGACCGCGCGCGGAAGGAGGCGCGCAGGTCGCGCGGCTGCGCATGCAGCTTCGAATGATCGGCCTCGCTCAGGCCCGCCGATCGAGTCACCGCTATCAGAAGATATGCGACAGGTCTCACGAACTCTCGGCGACTGTGCAAAACAGCGGTCGGGTGCAGAGGAGCGGCAGGCGACATGCGGGAAGTTGCTATTGGCCGCTGCGGGAAACAGCGAAGCGTGCCAAGCTCCAAAAAGCATCAAGGACCAACCAAATCGTGCAGCAAAACTGTGACACCAACCCGAACAGCCGCAAAGACGCATGTGCTCGGGCACATGCGCCCGGGCGCGGCGGCTGAGCGTCGACGAAAGCTGTACGGCTCTGCACATCTGTCGATCCTGTGCTATGCCTGTGGCATCGCACGCGTCCGGGTGCCCGACGGAGGGGGCGCATGAAGCCGGGGCAGGCGACAGGCCGGGCATTAACGCGCACCCGGCCAGCGGATCGCCTTCCTCCAGCTGGCCCGCCTCGTACAGCGCCTGCAGCACCATGATCGGCAGCGACACGGGCCCGACGGCGATCGTGGCGTTGCTGTCCGTGATGTCCCACTCCGCGCCATTCAGGTCCTGCTGTATGAGCGTGCTGCCCGGCTTGACGGCGCCGGCGGGCGCCAGCGCCACCAGCAGCAGCGCTGCCAAGCCTGTGGCCGCCCTCATCGCGGCACGGAAATTGGATTCACAAAATTGTGCGCGGGGCGGGAAGCGAGGTCGTGCGCCGCAAGGCTGTTCTCTTCCTGGCCGGCTTCGCCACAGTGATCGGTTCGCGAGGGGACGAAAGGAGGCACGGGATGGCAAGAAAACAAGACATGCAAGGCAACGACTCGGCGGCTCACGTCCGGCTGCGCAGGCGGCGCGCGGTGTTGGACGCCAGGTCAGACAGCTCCCACAGCCAGTCGGCGACGTCCGCCCGCCCTCGAGCGGCCAGGCGGCTGCTGCCGAGCTCCTGCACCAGCCACGCAATCACGCCGATGCCCTCCGCGGGGTCCAAGCGGCCCAGCGCGGCTGCCGCTGCTCCCGCCTCCGCAGACAGGCCGCCCGGCGCCTTGGCCGCCGCCGCCTCGCCGTTTGCCTGCCCGTTGGCCGCCTCTGCGGCTGCCAACACCCTCCTGTTTCAGCAGGCGGGACGGGCAGAGCACAGCAAGGGGGGCGAGCTGGGCTCCGCACCTCGGCTGGCCGGCCGCGGCGGCTCCTGCGGCTGCCGCTCCGGCTGCTCGGGCTCCGACGGCTGCCGCTCTCGCGGCTCCGAGCGCCGCCGCTTGCCGCCCGCCGCCGCCTGCTCCTGCTGCTCGGCCTCCCGCCGCCGCTTGCCGCCGCTCCCGCCTGCACAAGCGAGCTCCTTGCGGCTCAACAGACCGGCCCCGGTGCAGGCGCTCCTCAGGCAGGCCTCCTCCTGCAGGAGGCACCTGGCGAGCTCTGCGGCGGCCGCTGCGCCGCTGCCGCCGCCGGCGGGGGCGAGGCGGCGCCGTTCGCTTCAAAGGCGTCGGGCGGCGTGGCCGGCTGCAGCGCCGGCGGCTGGGCGGCCCGGGAGGCAGCCAGCGCCTGCTCCAGCGCGGACCGCAGGAGGGCGTAGTCCGGGCGCGACTCAAAGTCGAGGCCGGCCAGGTGCCGGGAGATGGCCTGGAAGGCCTCTGCAGCAGCGGGGGGGGGGGGG
>BHFV01000174.1:26400-41091 GCA_003568905.1 Trebouxiophyceae sp. KSI-1
GGGGGGGGGGGGGGGGAGGTCAGCGGCTGTCTGGTGCGCGTCAGGGGCTGCTGCCAGAGCAGAGACGCGCCTGGACAAGGCACGTGCGAAGTCAGCAGCGCTGGGTCGCGCACGCAGTCGCGCTTGAGCTCGGCCGCGAGCTCCTTGGCGGCCTCCCGCTCGAGCGTCTCCTGGTCGCGGCCGTCCGCCTTCCACGGCAGCCCGCCGTCCAGCATCTCGACCAGGATGTACAGCCACGACCACAGGTCGTCCCGCCGGCCTGCGCGGAGCCGGCGTGGCGGTCGGCGGGGCGGGACGCGGCCGCGGCGCGGCGGGCGCGGCGGGCGGCGGCTGAGGCGCGCCCAGGTCGGTTTTGAGGTGCGCGTTGACGGAGGCGTAGGTCGTGCTGCCGCGAAACTCGGCAAACTCGGCGCGGAGCGGCAGCAGCCCGCCGTCCGCCGCCGTGTAGCGCCGCGCCAGGCCGAAATCGATCGCCTTCCACGCGGCAGCGCAGTCGACGGCGCCGTCACGCGCAGCCAGCACGAAATTGGCGGGCTTGACGTCGCGGTGGATGAAGCCGGCCTCGTGTATGGCGCGCAGCCCGTCCAGCAGCGCGATGCCTGCGCGACGCGACGACAGGCCAGCAGTCGGGGCTCGCGGCGGTTTTGAGTTGCCGGCTGCGGTGTGCCGCTCGCGCAAAGCCTTTCACGCGCCTGTGCTGCAGACGACGTCCATGCCCCAGCGGTGCCCGGGCGCAGCGCGCTGCAGCTGCGCGAGGTTGGCGCCCAGCAATTCCGTCACGAAGTAGGCGCGGCCGGCGTGCGTGCCCCAGCCACCGTCGACCAGGCGGCAGACGAAGGGCACGCCCTGCAGCTTGCGCATCGTCTGCGGCCGGCCCAGCGGCGCCTCAGGCCGAAGGAGGTCACATGCGAGTCAGCTGTCGCACGACAGGGGGCGGCATTCATAGCCTTGCTCATGCTGCAGTGCTTCAGACGACCACAGAAAGCGCTTTGCAGCTCCCGGGCGCCGCAACAAGACCCAGGCAGGAGGAGAGAGCTATACCCGATGCTCCGTCTTCAGCACGGCCGCCTTGCTGCCGCGCTTGTCGTGCCGCTCAATTTTAAGCGCGTGCTGCAAGCAGCAACACCCGGGCGGCTCGAGATTGCTGCCGGAACACAACTACGATGCACTTTTGTTATGTCTCGGAAAAGCTGGCTGCGCTGCAGGCACAATCGGCAGTAAGGGGGCAGACACCTCGACGGCTGCCAGTGTGTCGTGCACTTCATACACCTCCGCGAAGCCACCCTCGCCAATCTTGCGGAGGACGGTCCATCGGCCGAGGCTCAGGCCTTCGCCCACAACCTCGTCGCGGCGCAGGCCTCCCGGCGTCGCCGGCATGCTTCCTTTATTTACACCGCGCCTTCTGTCGCGGCAAGGCTAAAGGTGGAAGGCGGCAGGTCGTCGAAGAGCAATGGCAGGTTGTTACTGGACTTGAATCGAACACAGCAGCCAGCCTCCAGCCTCTTGTCTCTTGTCTCTTGTCTCGCAGCTCTTGTTTCTGGTCGCCGTCTCGCGCCGCTGTGCTCACTCGTCATTTCTGGCTGCAGATATGCACGCTCTCAAGAATATGGGCCCTCATCCAGCAACGGCTGGCGAGATGCGTGCCTGCGTGCCTGCTTCCACTGGGCACAGCGTGTCGGCCTCCTGCCACCCTTGATACAGAAACACGTCTGCCATGCACAACGGGGCACCGCATTCCTGCCTGAGCAGGGCGTTTCCTGGTCGCCTTCTTGCGGTGCGCCTGCAGCTCACCATCAAGCTGACGGATGCTGGGCTGCCCAATGAGCGGACAAGAGAAGGGTGTCCTGCAAGCACGGACGGGGTAACGCTGCGGCCCAGTTTTCCCTGCTTGCCCATATGCCGTCCTTGCCCCTGGCCAGAGGAACTTTGGGACGAGCTCTGGGCCCTCTGGAGCGTGCGCCACTCCCAGCTGTGGCTCGAGGCGCCTGGCAGCGCCAGCCTCCATCCTCGCCAGCGCCCAGTCCACCCATGCCAAGTCCCCTTTGCAGTGCATGGCTGTGGCGTCGTCTTATTTGATTGTGCGTCACACTAAATTGTCCAGAGTTCTAACCTCAGTCTCTAGTGTTCATACGCTGGTAAGGGAAGCAGAGGGCCCGCAGCGCAGGCGGCGCGCTGAATGGAGCGCACGACTGCGCTGCCGGCGCCAACGCTGGCTACAATACTGGAACCGAGGCCCGCTGGGACTGAGCAGGTCGTTGGACTGGCGAGGGGCGCCTGGCAGCCAGGGCGCGCCCGCAGAACTCTGGCAGAACAAGTCTAGGGAGGAGCTGCAGAGCAGGAGACGCGCTGCGCCCAATAGACAGGCAACGAGCCGGAGGCGGCCTCGGCTAGACGAGGCCGCTTCGGACGGGCGCTGCGCAGGCAGCCATAGCCAGAGGGGGGCGAGCTGCTGGCGGGTTGCCGCAGCGTAGCTGTTCCTTCTTCACCAGAGGGGAAGTGAAGCAATCCAGGAGCACAATGCGAAGCCGAACACAGAAGGGAGGGAGAGGGGGGGGGGGGTATAAAAAGAAGAAATAGCAGCGTGCAGGGCTTCTCTGAGCAGTAAAAACGGCCCCGGCGCTCCGCGGCCGGCCGCCTCTGGAGGAGGGGCCATCAGCGCGTGCGCGCGCCAGGGGCGCCCACAGCTTGGCTGCACGCATGGCCTGAGAAAGAGAAAAAGTCGGGTCACGGCGCGATTGGTGAGCCAAGCACGTCATCAAGTCTGGTAGCCAGAGGCGCGGGCAGCAGGCGGCACATGCCGTCCAGGCTGCGCTCCGCCCGCCGCTGATCGGCGGCGGCAATTCAGCGACTGCAGGTGTGTGGGCGGCTGCGCGGCTGTCACCGCTGGCGCTCCTCTTCGTGGCTGTGGATGCGCAGGTAGCTGCTGCGCGGGCCGCCGTGGTCCGGGCCTGCCTCCGACAGTGCCCGTGCCGCAAAGTAGTCTTCGAAGCGGCTCCCTGCTGCGCCCTGCGCCTTCAGACGGATGGCTGCGCGCCGTTGCGCACGCGTCCGCCGTCCGAGCCGCTGCGTGCGCGCCACCTGCACAGGCAGGCCGGCCTCTCCTTGGTCCCGTGCTGCGGACCGCAGCTGCGGCAGCTGAGGAGCAGAAAACAGGCGGACCAGCAGCTTCCGGGAGGCGTGGTTCATGGTCTCGACTGCCAATTCCCGACTGCCGTGGGTGCTAGGTAGCCAGGCGTGCAAGCTGAGCAAGTCTGCAGGCGCAGGCATCCAGGGGTCAGCGTCTGCTCGTTCAGAAGTCACGCCGTCGCGATTCCTGGCTATCACCGCAGCAGATGTATGACACAAACTTCACTAGGTAGCTTCAAGGCTGCGTATATGCCTCGAGCGTGCGGCGGCCGCTTCCCTCCCATCAGTCGTTTCGAAATCGCGCCGCCACCGAGTGCGCTCGGCAGGGCGCTGCTACCCCCGTGGCGTCAGATGAGTAAGAACTTGAGTGCTATGCGACAAAAGCGAGCGTGCGAGGCCTCGCGAATTCGTGAGACGACCGAGGGCGCATGCCCGGCCGGCGGTCGTCCGCGAAAGAGGGGCCGGGATGCCTGAGGTCCCCTTGGAACATAATCATGCCGATCATACATGCCTGATGAAAGAGCGCGCAGCTGCGAAGTGCATTGCGTGCTTGCGCACTTCGCCCGCGGGGGCGAATTCCAACGACAAGAAGCAGGTGCGTGGGTGCTGGCGTACCGTGCGTGGCGGCGGTTGTGGGAACGAACGATGCGATGGAAGCCATAGCCACCAGCGCCAGCGCCACGATCGCGAGCCACGCCCGTGCCATCGCCGGAAGGGCGCAGCAATGGGCTTTCGCAGCGGCCTTGGCACCCGAGCGCAGCCGAGGCCTGCTGCTGTACGCTAGTTATCGCTTAAAGGTCGATCAGGCGAACATTAGCTGTTGGCATTCGCAGTCTGTGCAGCCGACTCGGCGCGTAGCGTAGGGTGGCGCGATTGATCACCGGAGCTTTTTCGACCCTGGACACTGGTGTTCTCTTGATTATCCGCCTACTTCTCTTGCTGCGGTGCGGGCCTCTCTGCTCGCACCATCTATCGGGTGCTGTCGCGCCCGACAGCGTCCTTCGGCGGCGGCCCCGTGGCACTCATCTGCTGTGTCGCGTGAACTTCAGGCCCGTTGACGTTTCGCGCTAGCCAGGACACATGATCAGCGAGTCTCCTGTGCCTCTGAATGCGTCTTCTTCGACATGCCATGAAGACGACGGCTCTTGACTCGCGCACGCTCTCCATCTCTGACGTCAACCCTCCATCTCTCCACTCCTCTAAGTGAGCAAAGACTGCCAGAATTTCCTAGACTGACAGAATTTCCTACTAGCGGAAGAAGGCCATGTGCTTGGACGGCATGGCCGGCCCCGAGCTGGCGGGCGCGCCCGGCCGCCGCTGCTTGGCCCCAGGATCCCGCACGTCCTCCTGCCGCTGCCGCTCCCGGTCCGCACGCAGCCAGGCCTCGACCACCGACAGCAGCTTCTTGCCCTGCTGCAGCTCCGCGATGCCGCCCGCCTCGCCGCCTGCGAGCGCGGGCCGCAGCCTCAGCCCTGCAGAGCCCACCAGGACAGTGCCACTCCCCTCGAGAGCAGCCAGGCTGCCAGCCGGCGTGCCGACGCTTCAAGGCAGGGATGCTGCGGCGGCGGCGGGGGGGGGGGGGGGGGGGGGGGGGGGGTGTGATGTACCGGTCTGCAGCTTGCCGTCGGCGACAAAGGCGACGTGGCTGACCCAGCCCTCCAGGCCGTCGAAGATGTGGGTCGCGTACACTATCGTCGCGCCACGCTCCTCGCACTCCTGCTGGAAGAAGCGCAGCAGGTCCAGGCGGCCGACCACGTCCATGTCCACCGTGATCTCGTCCAGCAGCAGCACCTGCGGCGCCCCGCCGAGCCCGCCTCAGGGCCGCGCCTTTCACCAGCGCCCCGGCAGCGGTCGCACAGAGGCATTTCCCGACCAACAGAATCCTCCTGCTTGCAGCTGTCTGGCACACGCGCTGCCATGGCTGCCTGTACACAGCCGGCCGTAGCAGACACGGAGGCAAACGGGTGGGGGGAAAGAGGGCCGGCGCTCGCCTGGTAAGGCTTGAGCAGGCCCATGCAGATCTGCACGCGCCGCCGCTGGCCGTCCGACACCTGCGGGCCGCAGGCAGCCTCTCTCCCCCCCTGCACGAGCTGCGGACTGGGCACAGTGCATGGGCCGGGCGAAGGAACAGAGGCACTGTCTGAAGCCGGCAGCGAGTGGCTGGGGAGGGGGAGGCTGCCTTGTTGAGGCGCCAGTCCAGGTCGATGTCCAGCAGCTCGATCAGGCGCTGCCGCCTGGCCGGGTCGACGCCCTCCACTCCGAAGATCATCTTGCCCGCCGCGATGTCGCCCTGCACCCGGGCGGGCTCGCTGGTCAGTCGGTGCCGGCCAGCCCTCTTCATTTTGCCCCCTCTCTGTGCAGCGGCTGTCCCGCTTCTGGTGCTTTCAAGGGGCGTGCCTGCAGGGGCACGTTGGAGCCGGCAAAGGCGATGTCGCGGCGCCACTGCGGACCGAGGTAGCTCAGCTCGCCGTCGGCCGTCAGTGCCTGTGCGGGGCGCGCAGCGGATCAGCCGCCCAGGCACCTGCTCCTCTCTGGGGCTCTGAGGCTTGGCCACAGCCGCTCGGCAGCGCGCTCGAGTGAGAGAGGGAGGCTCACGATGTCGTGGAAGGCCGGGCGGCCCAGCACCCGCACGGCGTCCGCCCCCACCATGTGCTTGCCGGCCAGGATCTGCAGCAGCGTCGTCTTGCCCGCGCCGTTCGCGCCAATCAGCAGGCAGCGGCTGCCGCGCGGCAGGCCGAGCGTGAAGTCGCTGATGATGGGCCGGTGGCCGGGGTAGGCGTACGTCAGCGCCGTCACAGCCACGGCGTCCTGCTTGGCACGCAGCTAGGACTGAAAGCTGCTCGCTGGCAGGGCTGCATGCAGTGGGCATGTGGGGGGCACAGCAGCCCACCTCAGCGCCAGTGCCGTCGGCGGGCGCCGGCTCCTCCGCCTGCAGCGCCACCATCCTGTGGTGGTATACGAGAGGAGCCTGGTGTGGTGACCCCCGCTCGACTGCTTTCCAGTGCGTTCTTGTCGAGGGAGTCGCTGCTCCGCGCGTGTCTGTTTGGCTGCAGGCGCACGGCTTGCAAATGCCGTTGCGAGCGGTTGTGAAGAGTGTTCTGCGTGCAAAGAGTGCTTTTGCGGGGTGGTCTTGCGGGCGGCCACGCACCAGAGGCGCGCGTTTGTTAGAAACCTGCATTCTACACTCACAGCTCACAGGCCCGGCAGACAATCACATATACAGCCATGGCGGCCTTCGACTCGCATGCCAAGCTGCCTAAGAACACGCTTTTCGAGTTTTACCAGAGTCTGCGCGAGCCGATGCCGGTCATCGACTACCAAAAGGGCCCACCACCGCCCGCGCCGCCTGCCTTCCTGTGCACCGTCAAGATCAAGGGGCTGGATAGGAAAAATGGGCGATTTCCTGACCAGGCGCGAGCCCCAGCCGCGATCATGCCCCTAGAAGCGATGCAACCCGGCTTGGCGGCGACCTTGTGCCACAAGCTGCGTGCAGGAGGTGTCGGGAGGTATCTGCTGTGTATCGGCCCGAATGCCTGCGGAAAAACGCTCGATGCCCCGGAATGGTGTGCGAGGGCAGTGGACGCACTGCAGGAGTTCCTTGGGGAGAGCGGCACCAAGAAGGCTGCCATGCACGCGGCATGCCACAAGGCGGTGCAGTACATTGTGGCGCACGGCCTTCTGCCGCCGGAGGCCGCCGCTCTACCCCCGCCGGCACAGCTGGTCAGCCTCCGTGCCCCCGCTCGGCTGCTTGATCAGCGGCCGCAAGGTGCTGACCGCCGCCAATGTGGCTGCAGCCCAAGGGGCAAGCAGGCGCCATTGCTCAGGCCAGCACCGCCCTGGTGCCCGTTGCGACTGCAGCTGCTCCTCCGATGGGTGCGCCGATACTCCGCTGTCCTGCAGCAGCTGCGCCGCTGGTTCGTCTCAAACACCACTAAACAGCAGCATGTAGCTGCAGACCCGGTGCAAGAGCGGCTGGGCGGGCGGAGCATAGAACAGCTGGCGCCCGAGGAGCTGCGCGCGGAGCTGGAAAAGGCGCGCGAAATTTTGCCTCGCTGCTCTCGCAGCGGTCCTGCTTTGCTGCCCTTGGAGGCGCTGAGGCATGCATTGCCGTTGTGGCAGGCGCTGGCGGACAACACGCGGCTCAAAGCAGAGTGGCACCACGAGGGCCGACGGCGGCAGCGTGCAGAGCGGATCCTGCTGGGCTTTGAGTGACCTGCTCTGCTCAGTGGCTGAAGCATTTGTTCTTCTCCTTGCCATGGCTGCTGTGAACACGTTTGAACACCCTACTACTTTGTTTGCTTGCTGTGCTGGCCTGTGTGCCTTTCATGCTCCTAATCACTCCCCGACGAAGAGCGCCATGAGCCGCACAGCCAAGTCCGAGCTCCACGAGGTGTACCAGGCAGTCGGCCTTGCGGATCGCCTGGCACACGGCTTTGTCACTGGCGCGGCGCCAGACTACCGCCTCACAGCTCCGAAATTCGCATGCACGCTCACGCTACCGGCGCTCGGTACCACGTTTCAAGGCCAGGTGTGCTTACCTTGTCAAGGCATGCACATTTGCCCATGCCATCTTTAAACTTGTCGTCGACCGGCGTGCCGCCAACCGTTGGGGAAAGGGAGTTAGGAGCCTGCCGCACGCAGGTGGTGCATGGCGAAGGCCCCAGCAAGAAGGCTGCAGAGCAGCAGGCAGCGGAGCGCGGCCTCGAGGCACTGAGCGCTGCAGGCTGCCTTCTTGGGGCGTCTGCCAGTACTGTTCTGGCCCCAGCTGCGCGACCAGTCGTGCCACCCGACCAACTGTCGGAGCTGGCACGCCAGATCGCACAAATGATGCCACAGAGCCAGGTGCTGAGGTGGCGCTGCACTGGGTGGAGTTGCTTTGCTTTCCCCTTCCCGCCAGCAAAGCTGACTTGCTGTCGTTGCTGAGGGCGCAGGCGGCAGCAGCCCAGCCAGGGCCATCAAATGGGGCAGCAGCGGAAGTGGCGCCAAATCAGGCGTCTGGTGTGCTGGTAGCGAACGACGCCGCGGCTGAGCTAAGGGCAGCGGACGCCGGCCAGCCACCTGGTCCGCTGCAAAGCCACTGTTGTCATGCTGCCGTCAGCACATGGAACCATGATAGCAGCAGTGCACACAAAAGGATGCTGTGGCCACCTGCAGAAGCGGCAATCAACGAGCAGGAGGTGGACGCTCTGTCTGGCGATGAAGCAAAGGCGCGGCTGAAGCAGGCCCGCACTCGCACAGCCTTGCATGATGCTGAGTGGTCGCTGCAGCGGTGGGCATCCAAAGAGCAGACAGTGCTGAGCATCGACTGCATTGCACAGCAGGCGCTTCGCGAGCTGGCGCAGGCGCGGACGGAGCTGCAGGAGGAGCGGGCGCGCAAAAAGTTTGCCGCCGAGGTGCTGCTGAGAGTGGGCGCGGGCAATGCACAGTGGCAACAAGCGCGGCCGTAGTCCTGGCCGGCCGCTGATCGAATACGTGACGCCTGTTCTGGTTGGTCCATGTAGGATCGCCTTCCAGCTGGGCAGAGGCTACAGAATGCACCAGCTGCTGTGGAAGATGGCATGTGAGCCGATGCTGACCGATCCCCTGTGGGATTCGGCGGCCGTCAGTAATGCTGCTGCTCAGCACGCCACAGTTTGCTGTATGTACCTGTGGAACCTTCACGACGCAAACAGCCTGCTAGGGCAAGTCAGCAGTCAGCGGTCTTTCGAGGACGTATGCAATGCAGCTGATCATGAAGGCAGGCAGCGATGAGAAAGCCAGCTCGAAGAACATATCTCATCATGCTCTTTAATTTTGAATATCGTTCCGCCGCCGCTCCGCCGCCGCTCAACGCCGCACCCTCGCGAGGGCGGCGCGCGCGCACGCCGCCTGCTGCTGCGCTGCCCATCTCCCAGGCGCGTTCCCAACAACGATGACATGGACGGCAAAGGCGATCCTTTGGGCCTTCTTCTCAAGCAGAGGTGGAAGCATCAAGGAGAGCTTCTACACCGCGGCAGACTTTGACGTCGCGACTCCCCACCCGCTGCACGTCTGCCGGATCGAACTGCCCGACGAGCCCGTCCGCTTGCCGCAGCAGGTTATGCAGCCGGCCAGGCAAGGTCCGGGGGCTCGCTTCCAGGAGCCAGGCTGACGACAGTCACCACTTGCGCAGGTGCACCTGGGCCACGGACGCACGCGTCAGGCTGCCAAGCAGCTGGCGTGCATGGCGGCGCTGAACATGCTTCTGGAATCCTGCGAGTGGCACTCGCGTCGGCAAGGCGCCAAGCCGGCGGGCATGCCAGTCAGCGCTGAGCAGTGCCAGGCCGAGGACGGCGAGCCGCCGAGGCAGAGGCACTCCAACAGGCGCCGCAAGAGGCGGAAGCCGCAGGCGGCGCTGCAGGAGTCAAACGTGCTGATTGGCAGAGCACAAGCATGCCGCCGACCCCTCCGTCTGCAGACTGGCCTGTGCACCAGCTGGACAAGGCGCATGATGGTCAGCCACCCTCCTTTTCTTCCGCCCGGCAGACTACCACTTTCAGCATGGCCCACACCTTTACTGACTTGCAAAGCGTCTGCAGTGGCAGCAGCCTTGCAGGATGGCCGCATGCGGGCTGCGGCTGTGGTGAGTGCGTGCGGCAGAGCAGAAGAGGCTGCGCTCTGGGTACGCTCGCGCACGCCAGGACGCTTTCAGCCTCGGGAGGCACCGCACGGCTGATGCCAGCTGGGGCGCCTGCAGGCACTCTGCAGATGGCTTGCTGCCTGGAGCGGTGCTGCTGACACGCCAACGACAGCTGATGGATAGAGGTGCCTTGCTTCGATTCGTCTGCCAGGTGTGTGGGAATCCGAATTAGGTCACGATTCCCACCATTGCCCTTGTCTACAATTGGCCTCTGAAGCACATGTGTGGGTGTACCTGCCACCCAGATCAGGAGGTCGATGCCTTGACTCCTTGTTTGCGTCGTCAAGGTACCGAGTCCATCAATGAGGTATCAGAAGAGGCCAGGACAGGAGCCATGTTACAGTGCGACAGCGCAGCCGCAATAGGCGAGGCGTGTGTCTAGGACAAGAGCCTGCAAAACCGAGGTTACAGCTGCTGCCAGCAGAGGGCACGGACGGGACCGTGCAGGCTCCGCAGTCACATCAAGGCTGGCTCACTCGCTCACGTGTAGTGGCGTATACGTGGCAACGCACGTGCCCGCTCTTGTCCGCACTCGCTGCTCTATACGCAAATAAGCACCCGCAGAATGGCAGGCCATTGAGAGTCGCTGCTGGGAGTCACACACGCACAGTGCATCCTCACGCCGCCGCTCACAGGCCAGCCTGAGAGGGTCGGTCCGTCAAAACTCCTTGATCACGCGTGTGAGCGGCTGCGAGCCGCCCGCCTTGGCCGCCTCCACCACCTCCTGGCCAAACTCGTACGTCTCGCGGCAAAACTCGCAGGTCACCTGCGAATGACACACACCAACAGGGGGGGCTGTCTCAGGCGCGCCTGCTTTGACAGAGGCAGCCTTGTTGCTGCGTGATGCAGGCGAGCGCGAGTCTGGCAGGCAGCGAGCCGACTGAAGCTGAAGTGAGCGAACATGGATAGCTCGCAGCCAGGGAGGGAAAGCTCAGCAACCGATGACAGGCAGACAGGCGGTCGCGGCGGCAGGAGTTAGTCGCCGCACTAGGGGAAACGGGGGGGAAACCGGCCGCGAGCCAAACGCGGCCTGAGGTTCGCGAGGACCCGGCGCAGCAGGAAGGCAGACTCACTCGCTGCGGAGAGCACAGGCACAGAGCATGGTGTGTGCAGAAGGTGTGTGGCAACGTGCGTGTGTGTGTGTGTTGGCAGGGGAGGGAGGGAGGGGTGCCTCGATCTTGCCCTGCTCCTCCATGATCTGCGCCACCTCGGCCTCCCCCAGCAGCGCGACCGCCCGCCGCATGCGCTCCTGCAGCGCGGCCGGCTCGCACGGCCCATAGGCCGGCGTCAGGCTGAAGGTGCTGTCGCCGACGCCCAGGCCCTCGAACAGCCTGGCGGTGATGTCGGCGGGCGTCATGCCCGCGTGCATCATCTCGGTCACGCTCGGCAGCCCGGAGATGTTGCGCTCCAGCGCGGCCAGCGTCTCCTCGCTCGCGAACGGCAGCACCTGCGACCGGGCGCACCGGCTTCGAATTCCAAAACTTTGAATTCGAAATTCGAATTTCAATCATTCAAATTTGGTGGCAAGTTCTCGCTTTGTTTTTCAGCCTGCGGGATTTGCCGGGGGACCTTTTGTTCGGCCTGCGCTGGGTGGCGCCTGCGGCAGCAGCGGAAGCATTCAAACCTCTCAACAAGCAGCAGGCGCCGGTCTGACTCAGGCGCCAGCAGCAACCCCTTCCCCACAGTGGCGCCCTGCAGGCGGCCTGGCTGCCGGCTCGCCCAAGGCAGCACGGCTGCCCTGCCTCCCATGCCCGCTCCTCCGCGGCGCGGCAGGCCTGCCGCGCCCCAAGCCCACAAGGTGCCCTGCCCCGCCAGCCGCCGAGACGAGGGCCGCGCCTGGATGAGGTAGCCGCCGGCCGCCCGCACGCTCGCGTCCTGGCTGATGGACACGCCGAGCGCGAGCGCCGCGTTCTGCTGCTCGCTCTCGACCAGATACTTTGCCAGGTCTTCGGCCACCTCGCCCGAGGCGAGCTCCACAATGCCCGTGTAGGGGCGCTCCCACTCGGGGTGGCTGCGCACGACCTGCAGCGAGCCTGCGGGGCGCGCGGAACGGGGGACTCGAACCCTCCAACTCCAGTCTCAAAGCTCGAGGCTGAGCGCATCCCCGGCACGCTGACGCGGGCGGGCCGCAGCTGGGGCCAGAAGACAGCTGTCAGCCCAAGGCAGTGCAGCCCGACACTTGCATGCAGAGCCTGCTGGCCAAACTCCGCTTCGGCTGGCGGAGGGGCCCGCCAGGCCTCTCCCAATCGCTCCCTCAGCCCTGAGTCCCCTCACCTCGTCCCACGGCGCCGCCGACGTCCAGTTTTCCGGTCGGCTGCAGCGGCGGGTCCGCGGCCGGGTTGCCCACTTTGCCCTTGACCATGCCGGTCGCCTCCGCGATGGCCTGGATGCCGCCGAGCGGGCCGTCCCCCCGGAAGGACACCTGCGACAGCTCGGCCAGGCTTGGTTTTGCCGCTTTAGATTCCCTTTCAAGCGCCGACACCCTTAAACGACGAGCTTGCAGCGACCCTCCAGGCGCTTGCTCCCTCCTCCGCTGTGAGCAGGCTGCATTTGCTGCCAGAGGGGCGGTGGGGCAAAAAGCAGGCTGGCCAGGGGTGTGGGGGATGCTGCGCCTGCGTCCGCTCGCCCTCTGCCTTGAAGGTGGATATGAGCAGTGTGCCCAGCAGCGTCCGTCCCAGCGCGGCGCTGGCGGTGGGTGCGGTGCCGTGGCGCGTGCACGCCTGCAGGGCGGCCGCCGCTCAGCCATGCCCAGCACATGCGAGCGGCACCCAAGCGCTGGAGAGGGAGGCATGCCTCTTGCACCAGGTTCGTGCCCGACACCACGAGGCAGGAGACCTCGCCGTTGTCGCTCATCGACCGCAGCACCTCGTCCTCCCTGGCGGCCGCCGCCACGAGCAGTCGCCGCCCGGCCGCTGGCCGCCGGGCACACAGTGGCCTGCTGCGTCGCAGGCCCCAGCAGGAGCCGCTGTGCAGCGCCACGGCGGCCGTGCGCAGGCCGGCCGCCGCCATCATCCTCGGCTCTCTAGCTGACAGCAGCAAGCTTGCGTGGCACTCGTGAGCCGCCAGATGCGAAGTGCTCGCGAGTGCGGGGTCGAAGCGGCGAGAGTTTCTGTAAAGTGGAAAGAGTGACTGTAGCTCCAGGCAACTGCGAAAGCTCTAGCGCTGCACACGCAGTAAAAGTTGCGTGTCAAAACGTGCGAATGCGGGCCCAGGACACGACGAGAAGCGGGCAGATGGCACTTGGGAGCCTCTGAAAAAACGGATCACGATACGGCAGTCTCTGTGTGAAACTGAGAGCGGCCGAAGGAGTGCAAGGCAACCGAGGAGCAGTGGGCCCTCGAGTCCTTGGTCCCATATTCGTTGCAATCGACATCTTCGTCACCAGCAGGAGTAGCACATAGCCCTTCCAAGCCACACGTGAGGCAGGCTGCAGGCAGGAATGGGCCTGCTTGGCGCGCTCGCCAGGCGCGCATCACCTGACCTAAGCTCCTTCCGGCACTCGACACTGCGCCGATTGCTGCGTGTGTTCAACCCGAAAGAGCACTTCGGACTGATAAGACATGGCATCAGCATTGCCAAACCGCAAGATGCGGGCGCACACTTTGATGCCGACACTTTCGGCACCTGATGGCGGGGCTTTCGGGGCTCTCGCCGCTGTGCACAGGCGACGCAGCTGACACTGATGCTGATATCAGCGCACGGTTGCATGCAGGCAGGCGCGGCGAGGCGCGCAGCACTCGGACGCCTGCCTGTCCCTGCTGCGGCAGTTCAGCGCCTCACCGTCGGTGCTTCTTCCCTGCTCTCCTGCTCCGCGGCTATAGGAGGAGGCTGCCTGAATGACGGCGCAGCTGGTAGTTGGATCCCCAGTTGCCACTGACGAGCATGCAACCGGACGTCGCTCCGCAGGCGGCTGAGCCAGCGGTGTTTGTGGACAAGACCACCAAGGTCATCTGCCAGGGCTTTACGGGCAAGACCGGCACGTTCCACAGCGAACAGGTGGGCCCTCCACGCTTCCCCTCCTCCAAAACTCGATGCTGTTGGCCGAAAAGCAACTGCAGCTCACGTGCTGCCCTTGCGACTGCAGGCGATCGAGTATGGCACCAAGATGGTGGGAGGCGTGAACCCTAAGAAGAAAGGGACAGAACACCTGGGCCTGCCTGTCTTTGGCTCGGTCCAGGCATGCCACCTCGAACTCACCATGCACCCATCCCATCCACATCCAAGCACGACGCAGCCATTAGAGGGCCGCCGGCCGGCCTGCTGCAGGAGGCCGTGAAGGAGACGGGCGCCACCGCCTCGGTGATATACGTGCCGCCGCCGGGGGCAGCCGCCGCCATCCTGGAGGCGGTTGAGGCGGAGATCCCGCTGGTCGTCTGCATCACGGAAGGCATGCCCCCCTCTGCGCCAGCGCAAGCACACTCCAGGCAGGCGGCAAATGCTACAAGGTTTCAGTGGAAGTGGAAAGCATTGATGTTTTGCCGCCGGCGATTCCCAGATCGTGCACAGCTCTTCCCAGTCGACAGTTTTGCCACCCGCCCTTTCCCCTTCCCTGCCCTGAGGCTCTCAGGCTGACTCCTCCCTTGGCCTGGCTGCTGCAGGCATACCGCAGCATGACATGGTACGACTCGGCAATTTCGCTGCAATCAGCCCCGCCGCCTTGCGCCCAGCAACTCACTGGCGAGGCCCCGGGCCCCGCAGGTGCGGGTGAAGAAGGCGCTCAAGGGCCAGAGTGCGACGCGGCTGATCGGCCCCAACTGCCCGGGCATCATCAAGCCGGGCGAGTGCAAGATCGGGATCATGCCGGTGCGCCCGCCGGCCTGTCGCTGCCGCCGGCCCCGCTCCTGTCCTGCCGGGGTGTGCAGGCAGCAGCAGCCACGCGGCAGCCTGGCTAGCCTGAGAGCCTCCCC